>JBBPBR010001343.1:63782-157861 GCA_037974775.1 Cicer pinnatifidum | reverse complement strand
CATCCAATAGGTGTGTTTGTGTCATTGGATGATCAATTAGGTCATTTACGTCCTCCCTAGGCTTATTCTTGTCCAATTAGGGTCTTTAACCAATCTTGTGCATCCAATAACTTTGTTTGTGTCATTGAATTAATATTTAGGTCATTTTCGTCCTACCTAGGCATATTCTTGTCCAATTAGGGTTTTTAACCAATCTTGTGCATCCAATAGGTGTGTTTGTGTCATTGGATGATCAAATAGGTCATTTTCGTCTTCCCTAGGTTTATTCTTGTCCAATTAGGATTTTTAACCAATCTTGTACATCCAATAAGTTCATTTGTGTCATTGGATTAACATTTAGGTCATTTTCGTCCTCCCTAGGCATATTCTTGTCCAATTAGGGTTTTTAACCAATCTTGTGCATCCAATAGGTGTGTTTGTGGCAATGGATGATCAATTAGGTCATTTTCGTCGTCCCTAGGCTTATTCTTGTCCAATTAGGGTTTTTAACGGATCTTGTGCATCCAATAGGTGTGTTTGTGTCGTTGGATGATCAATTAGGTCATTTTCGTCCTCCCTAGGCTTATTCTTGTCCAATTAGGGTTTTTAACCAATCTTGTGCATCCAATACGTGTGTTTGTGTCTTTGGATGATCAATTAGGTCATTTTCGTCCTCCCTAGGCTTATTCTTGTCCAATTAGGGTTTTTAACCAATCTTGTGCATCCAATAGGTGTGTTTGTGTCATTGGATGATTAATTAGGTCATTTTCGTGTTTCCTAGGTTTATTCTTGTCGAATTAGGATTTTTAACAAATCTTGTACATCCAATAAGTTCATTTGTGTCATTGGATTAACATTTAGGTCATTTTCGTCCTCCCTAGGCATATTCTTGTCCAATTAGGGTTTTTAACCATTCTTGTGCATCCAATAGGTGTGTTTGTGGCAATGGATGATCAATTAGGTCATTTTCGTCCTCCCTAGGCTTATTCTTGTCCAATTAGGGTTTTTTACCGATCTTGTGCATCCAATAGGTGTGTTTGTGTCGTTGGATGATCAATTAGGTCATTTTCGTCCTCCCTAGTCTTATTCTTGTCCAATTAGGGTTTTTAACCAATCTTGTGCATCCAATAGGTGTGTTTGTGTCATTGGATGATCAATTAGGTCATTTTCGTCCTCCCTAGGCTTATTCTTGTCCAATTAGGGTTTTTAACCAATCTTGTGCATCCAATAAGTTGAGTTGTGTCATTGGATTTACATTTAGGTCATTTTCATTCTCCCTAGGCTTATTCTTGTCCAATTAGGGTTTTTAACCAATCTTGTGCATCCAATAAGTTCATTTGTGTCATTGGATTCACATTTAGGTCATATTCGTCCTCCCTAGGCATATTCTTGTCCAATTAAGGTTTTTAACCAATCTTGTGCATCCCATAGGTGTGTTTGTGTCATTGGATGATCAATTAGGTCATTTTCGTCCTCCCTAGGCATATTCTTATCCAATTAGGGTTTTTAACCAATCTTGTGCATCCAATAGGTGTGTTTGTGTCATTGGATGATCAATTAGGTCATTTTCGTCCTCCCTAGGCTTATTCTTGTCCAATTAGGGTTTTTAACCAATCTTGTGCATCCAATAAGTTGAGTTGTGTCATTGGATTAACATTTAGGTCATTTTCATTCTCACTAGGATTATTCTTGTCCAATTAGGGTTTTTAACCAATCTTGTGCATCCAATAAGTTCATTTGTGTCATTGCATTCACATTTAGGTCATATTCGTCCTCCCTAGGCTTATTCTTGTCCAATTAGGGTTTTTAACCAATCTTGTGCATCCAATAAGTTGAGTTGTGTCATTGGATTAACATTTAGGTCATTTTCGTCCTCCCTAGGCATATTCTTGTCCAATTAGGGTTTTTAACCAATCTTGTGCATCCAATAAGTTCATTTGTGTCATTGGATTCACATTTAGGTCATATTCGTCCTCCCTAGGCATATTCTTGTCCAATTAGGGTATTTAACCAATCTTGTGCATCCAATAAGTTTGTTTGTGTCATTGAATTAATATTTAGGTCATTTTCGTCCTCCCTAGGCATATTCTTGTCCAATTAGGGTTTTTAACCAATCTTGTGCATCCAATAGGTGTATTTGTGACATTGGATGATCAATTAGGTCATTTTCGTCCTCCCTAGGCTTATTCTTGTCCAATTAGGGTTTTTAACCAATCTTGTGTATCCAATAACTTTGTTTGTGTCATTGAAGTAATATTTAGGTCATTTTCGTCCTCCCAAGGCATATTCTTGTCCAATTAGGGTTTTTAACCAATCTTGTGCATCCAATAGGTGTGTTTGTGTCATTGGATGATCAATTAGGTCATTTTCGTCCTCCCTAGGCTTATTCTTGTCCAATTAGGGTTTTTAACCAATCTTGTGCATCCAATAAGTTTGTTTGTCTCATTAAATTAATATTTAGGTCATTTTCGTCCTCCCTAGGCATATTCTTGTCCAATTAGGGTTTTTAACCAATCTTGTGCATCCAATAGGTGTGTTTGTGTCATTGGATGATCAATTAGGTAATTTTTGTCCTCCCTAGGCATATTCTTGTCCAATTAGGGTTTTTAACCAATCTTGTGCATCCAATAGGTGTGTTTGTGTCATTGGATAATCAATTAGGTCATTTTCGTCCTCCCTAGGCTTATTCTTGTCCAATTAGGGTTTTTAACCAATCTTGTGCATCCAATAGGTGTGTTTGTGTCATTGGATGATCAATTAGGTCATTTTCGTCCTCCCTAGGCTTATTCTTGCCCAATTAGGGTTTTTAACCAATCTTGTGCATCCAATAGGTGTGTTTGTGTCATTGGATGATCATTTAGGTCATTTTTGTCCTCCCTAGGCTTATTCTTGTCCAATTAGGGTTTTTAACCAATCTTGTGCATCCAATAGGTGTGTTTGTGTCATTGGATGATCAATTAGGTCATTTTCGTCCTCCCTAGGCTTATTCTTGTCCAATTAGGGTTTTTAACCAATCTTGTGCATCCAATAGGTGTGTTTGTGTCATTGGATGATCAATTAGGTCATTTTCGTCCTCCCTAGGCTTATTCTTGTCCAATTAGGGTTTTTAACCAATCTTGTGCATCCAATAGGCGTGGTTGTGTCATTGGATGATCAATTAGGTCATTTTCGTCCTCCCTAGGCTTATTCTTGTCCAATTAGGGTTTTTAACCAATCTTGTGCATCCAATAGGTGTGTTTGTGTCATTGGATGATCAATTAGGTCATTTTCGTCCTCCCTAGGCTTATTCTTGTCCAATTAGGGTTTTTAACCAATCTTGTGCATCCAATAAGTTCATTTGTGTCATTGGATGATCAATTAGGTCATTTTCATCCTCCCTAGGCTTATTCTTGTCCAATTACGGTTTTTAACCAATCTTGTGCATCCAATAGGTGTGTTTGTGTCATTGGATGATCAATTAGGTCATTTTCGTCCTCCCTAGGCTTATTCTTGTCCAATTAGGGTTTTTAACCAATCTTGTGCATCCAATAGGTGTGTTTGTGTCATTGGATGATTTATTAGGTCATTTTCGTTCTCCCTAGGCTTATTCTTGTCCAATTAGGGTTTTTAACCAATCTTGTGCATCCAATAAGTTCATTTGTGTTATTGGATTAACATTTAGGTCATATTCGTCCTCCCTAGGCATATTCTTGTCCAATTAGGGTTTTTAACCAATCTTGTGCATCCAATAGGTGTGTTTGTGTCACTGGATGATCAATTAGGTCATTTTCGTCCTCCCTAGGCTTATTCTTGTCCAATTAGGGTTTTTAACCAATCCTGTGCATCCAATAGGTGTGTTTGTGTCATTGGATGATCAATTAGGTCATTTTCGTCCTCCCTAGGCTTATTCTTGTCCAATTAGGGTTTTTAACCAACCTTGTGCATCCAATACGTTTGTTTGTGTCATTGAATTAATATTTAGGTCATTTTCGTCCTCCCTAGGCATATTCTTGTCCAATTAGGGTTTTTAACCAATCTTGTGCATCCAATAGGTGTGTTTGTGTCATTGGATGATCCATAAGTTCATTTTCGTCCTCCCTATGCATATTCTTGTCCAATTAGGGTTTTTAACCAATCTTGTGCATCCAATAGGTGTGTTTGTGTCCTTGGATGATCAATTAGGCCATTTTCGTCCTCCCTAGGCTTATTCTTGTCCAAATAGGGTTTTTAACCAATCTTGTGCATCCAGTAGGTGCGTTTGTGTCATTGGATGATCAATTAGGTCATTTTCGTCCTCCCTAGGCTTATTCTTGTCCAATTAGGGTTTTTAACCAATCTTGTGCATCCGATAAGTTTGTTTGTGTCATTGAATTAATATTTAGGTCATTTTTGTCCTCCCTAGGAATATTCTTGTCCAATTCGGGTTTTTAACCAATCTTGTACGTCCAATAGGTGTGTTTGTGTCATTGGATGATCAATTAGGTCATTTACGTCCTCCCTAGGCTTATTCTTGTCCAATTAGGGTTTTTAACCATTCTTGTGCATCCAATAACTTTGTTTGTGTCATTGAATTAACATTTAGGTCATTTTCGTCCTCCCTAGGCTTATTCTTGTCCAATTAGGGTTTTTAACCAATCTTGTGCATCCAATAGGTGTGTTTGTGTCATTGGATGATCAATTAGGTCATTTTCGTCCTCCCTAGGCTTATTCTTGTCCAATTAGGGTTTTTAACCAATCTTGTGCATCCAATAAGTTGAGTTGTGTCATTGGATTAACATTTAGGTCATTTTCGTCCTCCCTAGGCATATTCTTGTCCAATTAGGGTTTTTAACCAATCTTGTGCATGCAATAAGTTTGTTTGTTTCATTGAATTAATATTTAGGTCATTTTCGTCCTCCCTAGGCATATTCTTGTCCAATTAGGGTTTTTAACCAATCTTGTGCATCCAATAGGTGTGTTTGTGTCATTGGATGATCAATTAGATCATTTTCCTCCGCCCTAGGCTTATTCTTGTCCAATTAGGGTTTTTAACCAATCTTTTGCATCCAATAGGTGTGTTTGTGTCATTGGATGATCAATTAGGTCATTTTCGTCCTCCCTAGGCTTATTCTTGTCCAATTAGGGTTTTTAACCAATCTTGTGCATCCAATAAGTTTGTGTGTTTCATTGAATTAATATTTAGGTCATTTTCGTCCTCCCTAGGCATATTCTTGTCCAATTAGGGTTTTTAACCAATCTTGTGCATCCAATAGGTGTGTTTGTGTCATTGGATGATCAATTAGGTCATTTTCGTCCTCCCTAGGCTTATTCTTGTCCAATTAGGGTTTTTAACCAATCTTGTGCATCCAATAAGTTGAGTTGTGTCATTGGATAATCATTTAGGTCATTTTCGTCCTCCCTAGGCTTATTCTTGTCCAATTAGGGTTTTTAACCAATCTTGTGCATCCAATAAGTTCATTTGTGTCATTGGATTAACATTTAGGTCATTTTCGTCCTCCCTAGGCATATTCTTGTTCAATTAGGGTTTTTAACCAATCTTGTGCATCCAATAGGTGTTTTTGTGTCATTGGATGATCAATTTAGGTCATTTTCTTCCTCCCTAGGCATATTCTTGTCCAATTAGGGTTTTTAACCAATCTTGTGCATCCAAAAGGTGTGTTTCTGTCATTGGATGATCAATTAGGTCATTTTCGTCCTCCCTAGGCTTATTCTTGTCCAATTAGGGTTTTTAACCAATCTTGTGCATCCAATAGGTGTGTTTGTGTCATTGGATGATCAATTAGGTCATTTTCGTCCTCCCTAGGCTTATTCTTGTCCAATTAGGGTTTTTAACCAATCTTGTGCATCCAATAGGTGTGTTTGTGTCATTGGATGATCAATTAGGTCATTTTCGTCCTCCCTAGGCTTATTCTTGTCCAATTAGGGTTTTTAACCAATCTTGTGCATCCAATAGGTGTGTTTGTGTCATTGGATGATCGATTAGGACATTTTCGTCCTCCCTTGACTTATTCTTGTCAAATTAGGGTTTTTAACCAATCTTGTGCATCCAATAACTTTGTTTGTGTCATTGAATTAATATTTAGGTCATTTTCGTCCTCCCTAGGCATATTCTTGTCCAATTAGGGTTTTTAACCAATCTTGTGCATCCAATAGGTGTGTTTGTGTCATTGGATGATCAATTAGGTCATTTTTGTCCTCCCTATGCATATTCTTGTCCAATTAGGGTTTTTAACCAATCTTGTGCATCCAATAGGTGTGTTTGTGTCATTGGATGATCAATTAGGTCATTTTCGTCCTCCCTAGGCATATTCTTATCCAATTAGGGTTTTTAACCAATCTTGTGCATCCAATAAGTGTGTTTCTGTCATTGGATGATCAATTAGGTCATTTTCGTCCTCCCTAGACATATTCTTGTCCAATTAGGGTTTTAAACCAATCTTGTGCATCCAATAACTTTGTTTGTGTCATTGAATTAATATTTAAGTCATTTTCGTCCTCCCTAGGCATATTCTTGTCCAATTAGGGTTTTTAACCAATCTTGTGCATCCAATAGGTGTGTTTGTGTCATTGGATGATCAATTAGGTCATTTACGTCCTCCCTAGGCTTATTCTTGTCCAATTAGGGTTTTTTTAACCAATCTTGTGCATCCAATAACTTTGTTTGTGTCATTGAATTAATATTTAGGTCATTTTCGACCTCCCTAGGCATATTCTTGTCCAATTAGGGTTTTTAACCAATCTTGTGCATCCAATAGGTGTGTTTGTGTCATTGGATGATCAATTAGGTCATTTTCGTCCTCCCTAGGCTTATTCTTGTCCAATTAGGGTTTTTAACCAATCTTGTGCATCCAATAGGTGTGTTTGTGTCATTGGATGATCAATTAGGTCATTTTCGTCCTCCCTAGGCTTATTCTTGTCCAATTAGGGTTTTTAACCAATCTTGTGCATCCGAATAGTTTGTTTGTGTCATTAAATTAATATTTAGTTTATTTTCTTCCTCCCTAGGCATATTCTTGTCCAATTAGGGTTTTTAACCAATTTTATGCATCCAATAGGTGTGTTTGTGTCATTGGATGATCAATTAGGTCATTTTCGTCCTCCCTAGGCTTATTCTTGTCCAATTAGGGTTTTTAACCAATCTTGTGCATCCAATAGGTGTGTTTGTGTCATTGGATGATCAATTAGGTCATTTTCGTCCTCCTTAGGCATATTCTTGTCCAATTAGGGTTTTTAACCAATCTTGTGCATCCAATAGGTGTGTTTGTGGCATTGGATGATCAATTAGGTCATTTTCGTCCTCCCTAGGCTTATTCTTGTCCAATTAGGGTTTTTAACCAATCTTGTGCATCCAATAAGTTGATTTGTGTCATTGGATTAACATTTAGGTCATTTTCGTCCACCCTAGGCTTATTCTTGTCCAATTAGGGTTTTTAACGAATCTTGTGCATCCAATAGGTGTGTTTGTGTCATTGGATGATCAATTAGGTCATTTTCGTCCTCCCTAGGCTTATTCTTGTCCAATTAGGGTTTTTAACCAATCTTGTTCATCCTATAAGTTTGTTTGTTTCATTGAATTAATATTTAGGTCATTTTCGTCCTCCCTAGGCATATTCTTGTCCAATTAGGGTTTTTAACCAATCTTGTGCATCCAATAGGTGTGTTTGTGTCATTGGATGATCAATTAGGTCATTTTCGTCCTCCCTAGGCTTATTCTTGTCCAATTAGGGTTTTTAACCAATCTTGTGCATCCAATAAGTTGAGTTGTTTCATTGGATTAACATTTAGGTCATTTTCGTCACCCCTAGAATTATTCTTGTCCAATTAGGGTTTTTAACCAATCTTGTGCATCCAATAAGTTCATTTGTGTCATTGGATTAACATTTAGGTCATTTTCGTCCTCCCTAGGCATATTCTTGTCCAATTAGGGTTTTTAACCAATCTTGTGTATACAATAGGTGTGTTTGTGTCATTGGATGATCAATTAGGTCATTTTCTTCCTCCCTAGGCTTATTCTTGTCCAATTAGGGTTTTTAACCAATCTTGTGCATCCAATAGGTGTGTTTGTGTCATTGGATGATCAATTAGGTCATTTTCGTCCTCCCTAGGCTTATTCTTGTCCAATTAGGGTTTTAACCAATCTTGTGCATCCAATAAGTTGAGTTGTGTCATTGGATTAACATTTAGGTCATTTTCGTCCTCCCTAGGCATATGCTTGTCCAATTAGGGTTTTTAACCAATCTTGTGCATCCAATAGGTGTGTTTGTGTCATTGGATGATCAATTAGGTCATTTTCGTCCTCCCTAGGCTTATTCTTGTCCAATTAGGGTTTTTAACCAATCTTGTGCATCCAATAAGTTCATTTGTGTCATTGGATTAACATTTAGGTCATTTTCGTCCTCCCTAGGCATATTCTTGTCCAATTAGGGTTTTTAACCAATCTTGTGCATCCAATAGGTGTTTTTGTGGCAATGGATGATCAATTAGGTCATTTTCGTCCTCCCTAGGCTTATTCTTGTCCAATTAGGGTTTTTAACCGATCTTGTGCATCCAATAGGTGTGTTTGTGTCGTTGGATGATCAATTAGGTCATTTTCGTCCTCCCTAGGCTTATTCTTGTCCAATTAGGGTTTTTAACCAATCTTGTGCATCCAATACGTGTGTTTGTGTCTTTGGATGATCAATTAGGTCATTTTCGTCCTCCCTAGGCTTATTCTTGTCCAATTAGGGTTTTTAACCAATCATGTGCATCCAATAGGTGTGTTTGTGTCATTGGATGATCAATTAGGTCATTTTCGTGTTCCCTAGGTTTATTCTTGTCCAATTAGGATTTTTAACCAATCTTGTACATCCAATAAGTTCATTTGTGTCATTGGATTAACATTTAGGTCATTTTCGTCCTCCCTAGGCATATTCTTGTCCAATTAGGGTTTTTAACCAATTCCTGCATCCAATAGGTGTGTTTGTGGCAATGGATGATCAATTAGGTCATTTTCGTCCTCCCTAGGCTTATTCTTGTCCAATTAGGGTTTTTAACCGATCTTGTGCATCCAATAGGTGTGTTTGTGTCGTTGGATGATCAATTAGGTCATTTTCGTCCTCCCTAGGCTTATTCTTGTCCAATTAGGGTTTTTAACCAATCTTGTGCATCCAATAAGTTGAGTTGTGTCATTGGATGATCAATTAGGTCATTTTCGTCCTCCCTAGGCTTATTCTAGTCAAATTAGGGTTTTTAACCAATCTTGTGCATCCAATAGGTGTGTTTGTGTCATTGGATGATCAATTAGGTCATGTTCGTCGTCCCTAGGCTTATTCTTGTCCAATTAGGGTTTTTAACCAATCTTGTGCATCCGATATGTTTGTTTGTATCATTGAATTGATATTTAGGTTATTTTCGTCCTCCCTAGGCATATTCTTGTCCAATTAGGGTTTTTAACCAATCTTGTGCATCCAATAGGTGTGTTTGTGTCATTGGATGATCAATTAGGTCATTTTCGTCCTCCCTAGGCTTATTCTTGTCCAATTAGGGTTTTTAACCAATCTTGTGCATCCAATAAGTTGAGTTGTGTCATTGGATGATCAATTAGGTCATTTTCGTCCTCCCTAGGCTTATTCTTGTCCAATTAGGGTTTTTAACCAATCTTGTGCAGCCAATAAGTTGAGTTGTGTCATTGGATTAACATTTAGGTCATTTTCGTCCTCCCTAGGCTTATTCTTGTCCAATTAGGGTTTTTAACCAATCTTGTGCATCCAATAGGTGTGTTTGTGTCATTGGATGATCAATTAGGTCATTTTCGTCCTCCCTAGGCTTATTCTTGTCCATTTAGGGTTTTTAACCAATCTTGTGCATCCAATAAGTTGAGTTGTGTCATTTGATTAACATTTAGGTCATTTTCGTCCTCCCTAGGCTTATTCTTGTCCAATTAGGGTTTTTAACCAATCTTGTGCATCCAATAGGTGTGTTTGTGTCATTGGATGATCAATTAGTTCATTTTCGTCCTCCCTAGGCATATTCTTGTCCAATTAGGGTTTTTAACGAATCTTGTGCATCCAATAAGTTGAGTTGTGTCATTGGATGATCAATTAGTTCATTTTCGTCCTCCCTAGGCATATTCTTGTCCAATTAGGGTTTTTAACGAATCTTGTGCATCCAATAAGTTGAGTTGTGTCATTGGATGATCAATTAGGTCATTTTCGTCCTCCCTAGGCTTATTCTTGTCCAATTAGGGTTTTTAACCAATCTTGTGCATCCAATAAGTTGAGTTGTGTCATTGGATTAACATTTAGGTCATTTTCGTCCTCCCTAGGCATATTCTTGTCCAATTAGGGATTTTAACCAATCTTGTGCATCCAATAGGTGTGTTTGTGTCATTGGATGATCAATTAGGTCATTTTCGTCCTCCCTTGGCATATTCTTGTCCAATTAGGGTTTTTAACCAATCTTGTGCATCCAATAGGTGTGTTTGTGTCATTGGACGATCAATTAGGTCATTTTCGTCCTCCCTAGGCTTATTCTTGTCCAATTAGGGTTTTTAACCAATCTTGTGCATCCAATAGGTGTGTTTGTGTCATTGGATGATCAATTAGGTCATTTTCGTCCTCCCTAGGCTTATTCTTGTCCAATTAGGGTTTTTAACCAATCTTGTGCATCCAATAGGTGTGTTTGTGTCATTGGATGATCAATTAGGTCATTTTCGTCCTCCCTAGGCTTATTCTTGTCGAATTAGGGTTTTTAACCAATCTTGTGCATCCAATAAGTTCATTTGTGTTATTGGATTAACATTTAGGTCATATTCGTTCTCCCTTGGCTTATTCTTGTCCAATTAGGGTTTTTAACCAAACTTTTGCATCCAATAGGTGTGTTTGTGTCATTCGATGATCAATTAGGTCATTTTTGTCCTCCCTAGGCATCTTCTTGTCCAATTAGGGTTTTTAACCAATCTTGTGCATCCAATAGGTGTGTTTGTGTCATTGGATGATCAATTAGGTCATTTTCGTCCTCCCTAGGCTTATTCTTGTCCAATTAGGGTTTTTAACCAATCTTGTGCATCCAATAGGTGTGTTTGTGTCATTGGATGATCAATTAGGTCATTTTCGTCCTCCCTAGGCTTATTCTTGGCCAATTAGGGTTTTTAACCAATCTTGTGCCTCAAATAAGTTTGTTTGTGTCATTGAATTAATATTTAGGTCATTTTCGTCCTCCCTAGGCATATTCTTGTCCAATTAGGGTTTTTAACCAATCTTGTGCATCCAATAGGTGTGTTTGTGTCATTGGATGATCAATTAGGTCATTTTCGTCCTCCCTAGGCTTATTCTTGTCCAATTAGGGTTTTTAACCAAAGTTGTGCTTCCAATAAGTTCATTTGTGTCATTGGATGATCAATTAGGTCATTTTCGTCCTCCCTAGGCTTATTCTTGTCCAATTAGGGTTTTTAACCAATCTTGTGCATCCAATAGGTGTGTTTGTGTCATTGGATGATCAATTAGGTCATTTTCGTACTCCCTATGCTTATTCTTGTCCAATTAGGGTTTTTAACCAATCTTGTGCATCCAATAAGTTCATTTGTGTCATTGGATGATCAATTAGGTCATTTTCGTCCTCCCTAGGCATATTCTTGTCCAACTAGGGTTTTTAACCAATCTTGTGCATCCAATAAGTTGAGTTGTGTCATTGGATTAACATTTAGGTCATTTTGTCCTCCCTAGGCATATTCTTGTCCAATTAGGGTTTTTAACCAATCTTGTGCATCCAATAGGTGTGTTTGTGTCATTGGATGATCAATTAGGTCATTTTCGTCCTCCCTAGGCTTATTCTTGTCCAATTAGGGTTTTTAACAAATCTTGTGCATCCAATTGGTGTGTTTGTGTCATTGGATGATCAATTAGGTCATTTTCGTCCTCCCTAGGCTTATTCTTGTCCAATTAGGGTTTTTAACCAATCTTGTGCATCCAATAAGTTGAGTTGTATCATTGAATTAATATTTAGGTCATTTTCGTCCCCCCTAGGCATATTCTTGTCCAATTAAGGTTTTTAACCAATCTTGTGCATCCAATAGGTGTGTTTGTGTCATTGGATGATCAATTAGGTCATTTTCGTCCTCCCTAGGCTTATTCTTGTCCAATTAGGGTTTTTAACCAATCTTGTGCATCCAATAGGTGTGTTTGTGTCATTGGATGATCAATTAGGTCATTTTCGTCGTCCCTAGGCATATTCTTGTCCAATTAGGGTTTTTAACCAATCTTGTGCATCCAATAGGTGTGTTTGTGTCATTGGATGATCAATTAGGTTATTTTCGTCCTCCCTAGGCTTATTCTTGTCCAATTAGGGTTTTTAACTAATCTTGTGCATCCAATAAGTTCATTTGTGTCATTCGAAGATCAATTAGGTAATTTTCGTCCTCCCTAGGCATATTCTTGTCCAATTAGGGTTTTTAACCAATCTTGTGCATCCAATAGGTGTGTTTGTGTCATTGGATGATCAATTAGGTCATTTTCGTCCTCCCTAGGCTTATTCTTGTCCAATTAGGGTTTTTAACCCATCTTGTGCATCCAATAGGTGTGTTTGTGTCATTGGATGATCAATTAGGTCATTTTCGTCCTCTCTAGGCATATTCTTGTCCAATTAGGGTTTTTAACCAATCTTGTGCATCCAATAGGTGTGTTTGTGTCATTGGATGATCAATTAGGTTATTTTCGTCCTCCCTAGGCAGATTCTTGTCCATTTAGGGTTTTAAACCAATCTTGTGCATCCAATAGGTGTGTTTGTGTCATTGGATGATCAATTAGGTCATTTTCGTCCTCCCTAGGCTTATTCTTGTCCAATTAGGGTTTTTAACCGATCTTGTGCATCCAATAGGTGTGTTTGTGTCATTGGATGATCAATTAGGTCATTTTCGTCCTCCATAGGCATATTCTTGTCCAATTAGGGTTTTTAACCAATCTTGTGCATCCAATAGGTCTGTTTGTGTCATTGGATGATCAATTAGGTCATTTTCGTCCTCCCTAGGCTTATTCTTGTCCAATTAGGGTTTTTAACCAATCTTGTGCATCCAATAGGTGTGTTTGTGTCATTGGATGATCAATTAGGTCATTTTCGTCCTCCCTAGGCTTATTCTTGTCCAATTAGGGTTTTTAACCAATCTTGTGCATCCAATAAGTTGAGTTGTGTCATTGGATTAACATTTAGGTCATTTTCGTTCTCCCTAGGCTTATTCTTGTCCAATTAGGGTTTTTAACCAATCTTGTGCATCCAATAAGTTCATTTGTGTTATTGGATTAACATTTAGGTCATATTCGTCCTCCCTAGGCATATTCTTGTCCAATTAGGGTTTTTAACCACTCTTGTGCATCCAATAGATGTGTTTGTGTCATTGGATGATCAATTAGGTCATTTTCGTCCTCCCTAGGCATATTCTTGTCCAGTTAGGGTTTTTAACCAATCTTGTGCATCCAATAGGTGTGTTTGTGTCGTTGGATGATCAATTAGGTCATTTTCGTCCTCCCTAGGCTTATTCTTGTCCAATTAGGGTTTTTAACCAATCTTGTGCATCCAATAAGTTGAGTTGTGTCATTGGATGATCAATTAGGTCATTTTCGTCCTCCCTAGGCATATTCTTGTCCAATTAGGGATTTTAACCAATCTTGTGCATTTAATAGGTGTGTTTGTGTCATTGGATGATCAATTAGGTTATTTTCGTCCTCCCTAGGCTTATTCTTGTCCAATTAGGGTTTTTAACTAATCTTGTGCATCCAATATGTTCATTTGTGTCATTGGATGATCAATTAGGTCATTTTCGTTCTCCCTAGGCATATTCTTGTCCAATTAGGGGTTTTAACCAATCTTGGGCATCCAATAGGTGTGTTTGTGTCATTGGATGATCAATTAGGTCATTTTCTTCCTCCCTATGCTTATTCTTGTCCAATTAGGGTTTTTAACCAATCTTGTGCATCCGATAAGTTTGTTTGTGTCATTGAATTAATATTTAGGTCATTTTCGTCCTCCCAAGGCATATTCTTGTCCAATTAGGGTTTTTAACCAATCTTGTGCATCCAATAGGTGTGTTTGTGTCGTTGGATGATCAATTAGGTCATTTTTGTCCTCCCTAGGCATATTCTTGTCCAATTAGGGTTTTTAACCAATCTTGTGCATCCAATAGGTGTGTTTGTGTCATTGGATGATCAATTAGGTCATTTTCGTCCTCCCTAAGCTTATTCTTGTCCAATTATGGTTTTTAACCAATCTTGTGCATCCAATAAGTTCATTTGTGTCATTGGATGATCAATTAGGTCATTTTCGTCCTCCCTTGGCTTATTCTTGTCCAATTAGGGTTTTTAACCAATCTTGTGCATCCAATAGGTGTGTTTGTGTCATTGGATGATCAATTAGGTCATTTTCGTCCTCCCTAGGCTTATTCTTGTCCAATTAGGGTTTTTAACCAATCTTGTGCATCCAATAAATTGAGTTGTTTCAATGGATTAACATTTAGGTCATTTTCGTCCTCCCTAGGCTTATTCTTGTCCAATTAGGGTTTTTAACCAATCTTGTGCATCCAATAAGTTCATTTGTGTCATTGGATTAACATTTAGGTCATTTTCGTCCTCCCTAGGCATATTCTTGTCCAATTAGGGTTTTGAACCAATCATGCGCATCCAATAGGTGTGTTTGTGTCATTGGATGATCAATTAGGTCATTTTCGTCCTCCCTAGGCTTATTCTTGTCCAATTAGGGTTTTTAACCAATCTTGTGCATCCAATAGGTGTGTTTGTGTCATTGGATGATCAATTAGGTCATTTTCGTCCTCCCTAGGCTTATTCTTGCCCTATTAGAGTTTTTAACCAATCTTGTGCATCCAATAAGTTGAGTTGTGTCATTGGATTAACATTTAGGTCATTTTCGTCCTCCCTAGGCTTATTCTTGTCCAATTAGGGTTTTTAACCAATCTTGTGCATCCAATAAGTTCATTTGTGTCATTGGATTACATTTAGGGTTTTTAACCAATCTTGTGCATCCAATAGGTGTGTTTGTTTCATCGGATGATCAATTAGGTCATTTTCGTCATCCCTAGGCTTATTCTTGTCCAATTAGGGTTTTTAACCGATCTTGTGCATCCAATAGGTGTGTTTGTGTCATTGGATGATCAATTAGGTCATTTTCGTCCTCCCTAGGCTTATTCTTGTCCAATTAGGGTTTTTAACCAATCTTGTGCATCTAATAGGTGTGTTTGTGTCATTGGATGATCAATTAGGTCATTTTCGTCCTCCCTAGGCTTATTCTTGTCCAATTAGGGTTTTTAACCAATCTTGTGCATTCGATAAGTTTGTTTGTGTCATTGAATTAATATTTAGGTCATTTTCGTCCTCCCTAGGCATATTCTTGTCCAATTAGTGTTTTTAACCAATCTTGTGCATCCAATAACTTTGTTTGTGTCATTGAATTAATATTTATGTCATTTACGTCCTCCCTAGGCATATTCTTGTCCTATTAGGGTTTTTAACCAATCTTGTGCATCCAATAGGTGTGTTTGTGTCATTGGATGATCAATTAGGTCATTTACGTCCTCCCTAGGCTTATTCTTGTCCAATTAGGGTTTTTAACCAATCTTGTGCATCCAATAACTGTGTTTGTGTCATTGAATTAACATTTAGGTCATTTTCGTCCTCCCTAGGCATATTCTTGTCCAATTAGGGTTTTTAACCAATCTTGTGCATCCAATAGGTGTGTTTGTGTCATTGGATGATCAATTAGGTCATTTTCGTCCTCCCTAGGCTTATTCTTGTCCAATTAGGGTTTTTAACCAATCTTGTGCATCCAATAAGTTGAGTTGTTTCATTGGATTAACATTTAGGTCATTTTCGTCCTCCCTATGCTTATTCTTGTCCAATTAGGGTTTTTAACCAATCTTGTGCATCCAATAAGTTCATTTGTGTCATTGGATTAACATTTAGGTCATTTTCGACGTCCTCCCGAGGCATATTCTTGTCCAATTAGGGTTTTTAACCAATCTTGTGTATCCAATAGGTGTGTTTGTGTCATTGGATGATCAATTAGGTCATTTTCGTCTTCCCTAGGCTTATTCTTGTCCAATTAGGGTTTTTAACCAATCTTGTGCATCCAATAGGTGTGTTTGTGTCATTGGATGATCAATTAGGTCATTTTCATCCTCCCTAGGCTTATTCTTGTCCAATTAGGGTTTCTAACCAATCTTGTGCATCCAATAAGTTGAGTTGTGTCATTGGATTAACATTTAGGTCATTTTCGTCCTCCCTAGGCTTATTCTTGTCCAATTAGGGTTTTTAACCAATCTTGTGCATCCAATAAGTTCATTTGTGTCATTGGATTAACATTTAGGTCATTTTCGTCCTCCCTAGGCATATTCTTGTCCAATTAGGGTTTTTAGCCAATCTTGTGCATCCAGTAGGTGTGTTTGTGTCATTGGATGATCAATTAGGTTATTTTCATCCTCCTTAGGCTTACTCTTGTCTAATTAGGGTTTTTAACCAATCTTGTGCATCCAATAGGTGTGTTTGTGTCATTGGATGACCGATTAGGTCATTTTCGTCCTCCCTTGGCATATTCTTGTCCAATTAGGGTTTTTAACCAATCTTGTGCATCCAATAGGCGTGTTTGTGGCATTGGATGATCAATTAGGTCATTTTCGTCCTCCCTAGGCTTATTCTTGTCCAATTAGGGTTTTTAACCAATCTTGTGCATCCAATAGGTGTGTTTGTGTCATTGGATGATCAATTAGGTCATTTTCGTCCTCCCTAGGCTTATTCTTGTCCAATTATGGTTTTTAACCAATCTTGTACATCCAATAGGTGTGTTTGTGTCATTGGATTATCAATTAGGTCATTTTCGTCCTCCCTAGGCATATTCTTGTCCAATTAGGGTTTTTAACCAATCTTGTGCATCCAATAGGTGTGTTTGTGTCATTGGATGATCAATTAGGTCATTTTCGTCCTCCCTAGGCTTATTCTTGTCCAATTAGGGTTTTTAACCAATCTTGTGCATCCAATAAGTTGAGTTGTGTCATTGGATTAACATTTAGGTCATTTTCGTCCTCCCTAGGCATATTCTTGTCCAATTAGGGTTTTTAACCAATCTTGTGCATCTAATAGGTGTGTTTGTGTCTTTGGATTAACATTTAGGTCATTTTCGTCCTCCCTAGGCTTATTCTTGTCCAATTAGGGTTTTTAACCAATCTTGTGCATCCAATAGGTGTGTTTGTGTCATTGGATGATCAATTAGGTCATTTTCGTCCTCCCTAGGCTTATTCTTAAGGGTTTTTAACCAATCTTGTGCATCCAATAAGTTGAGTTGTGTCATTGGATTAACATTTAGGTCATTTTCGTCCTCCCTAGGCTTATTCTTGTCCAATTAGGGTTTTTAACCAATCTTGTGCATCCAATAGGTGTGTTTATGTCATTGGATGATCGATTAGGTCATTTTCGTCCTCCCTAGGCATATTCTTGTCCAATTAGGGTTTTTAACCAATCTTGTGCATCCAATAGGTGTGTTTGTGTCATTGGATGATCAATTAGGTCATTTTCGTCCTCCCTAGGCTTATTCTTGTCCAATTAGGGTTTTTAACCAATCTTGTGCATCCAATAGGTGTGTTTGTGTCATTGGATGATCAATTAGGTCATTTTCATCCTCTTTAGGCTTATTCTTGTCCAATTAGGTTTTTTAACCAATCTTGTGCATCCGATAAGTATGTTTGTGTCATTGAATTAATATTTAGATCATTTTCGTCCTCCCTAGGCATATTCTTGTCCAATTAGGGTTTTTAACCAATCTTGTGCATCCAATAGGTGTGTTTGTGTCATTGGATGATCAATTAGGTCATTTTCGTCCTCCCTAGGCTTATTCTTGTCCAATTAGGGTTTTTAACCGATCTTGTGCATCCAATAGATGTGTTTGTGTCATTGGATGATCAATTAAGTCATTTTCGTCCTGCCTAGGTATATTCTTGTCCAATTAGAGTTTTTAACCAATCTTGTGGATCCAATAGTTGTGTTTGTGTCATTGGATGATCAATTAGGTCATTGTCGTCCTCCCTTTGCATATTCTTGTCCAATTAGGGTTTTTAACCAATCTTGTGCTTCCAATAGATGTGTTTGTGTCATTGGATGATCAATTAGGTCATTTTCGTCCTCCCTAGGCATATTCTTGTCCAATTAGGGTTTTTAACCAATCTTGTGCATCCAATAGGTGTGTTTGTGTCATTGGATGATCAATTAGGTCATTTTCGTCCTCCCTAGGCTTATTCTTGTCCAATTAGGGTTTTTAACCAATCTTGTGCATCCAATAGGTGTGTTTGTGTCATTGGATGATCAATTAGGTCATTTTCGTCCTCCATAGGCTTATTCTTGTCCAATTAAGGTTTTAAACCAATCTTGTGCATCCAATAAGTTTGTTTGTGTTATTGAATTAATATTTAGGTCATTTTCGTCCTCCCTAGGCATATTCTTGTCCAATTAGGGTTTTTAACCAATTTTGTGCATTCAATAGGTGTGTTTGTGTCATTGGATGATCAATTAGGTCATTTTCGTCCTCCCTAGGCATATTCTTGTCCAATTAGGGTTTTTAACCAATCTTGTGCATCCAATAGGTGTGTTTGTGTCATTGGATGATCAATTAGGTTATTTTCGTCCTCCCTAGGCATATTCTTTTCCAAATAGGGTTTTTAACTAATCTTGTGCATCCAATACGTTCATTTGTGTCATTGGATGATCAATTAGGTCATTTTCGTCCTCCCTAGGCATATTCTTGTCCAATTAGGGTTTTTAACCAATCTTGTGCATCCAATAGGTGTGTTTGTGTCATTGGATGATCAATTAGGTCATTTTCGTCCTCCCTAGGCTTATTCTTGTCCAATTAGGGTTTTTAACCAATCTTGTGCTTCCAATAAGTTGAGTTGTGTCATTGGATTAACATTTAGGTCATTTTCGTCCTCCCTAGGCTTATTCTTGTCCAATTAGGGTTTTTAACCAATCTTTTGCATCCAATACGTTCATTTGTGTCATTGGATTAACATTTAGGTCATTTTCGTCCTCCTTAGCCATATTCTTGTCCAATTAGAGTTTTAGACCAATCTTGTGCATCCAATAGGTGTGTTTGTGTCATTGGATGATCAATTAGGTTATTTTCGTCCTCCCTAGGCTTATTCTTGTCCAATTAGGGTTTTTAACTAATCTTGTGCATCAAATAAGTTCATTTGTGTCATTGGATGATCAATTAGGTCATTTTCGTCCTCCCTAGGCATATTCTTGTCCAATTATGGTTTTTAACCAATCTTGTGCATCCAATAGGTGTGTTTGTGTCATTGGATGATCAATTAGGTCATTTTCGTCCTCCCTAGGCTTATTCTTGTCCAATTAGGGTTTTTAACCAATCTTGTGCATCCAATAGGTGTGTTTGTGTCATTGGATGATCAATTAGGTCATTTTCGTCCTCCCTAGGCTTATTCTTGTCCAATTAGGGTTTTTAACCAATCTTGTGCATCCGATAAGTTTGTTTGTGTCATTGAATTAATAT
Organism: Cicer pinnatifidum; assembly: GCA_037974775.1. Lineage (NCBI taxonomy): Eukaryota > Viridiplantae > Streptophyta > Magnoliopsida > Fabales > Fabaceae > Cicer > Cicer pinnatifidum. The sequence goes on along the minus strand of JBBPBR010001343.1, from coordinate 138,370 downwards.
TTAGGTCATTTTCATCCTCCATAGGCATATTCTTGTCCAATTAGGGTTTTTAACCAATCTTGTGCATCCAATAAGTTGAGTTGTGTCATTGGATTAACATTTAGGTCATTTTCGTTCTCCCTAGGCTTATTCTTGTCCAATTAGGGTTTTTAACCAATCTTGTGCATCCAATAGGTGTGTTTGTGTCATTGGATGATCAATTAGGGTTTTTAACTAATCTTGTGCATCAAATAAGTTCATTTGTGTCATTGGATGATCAATTAGGTCATTTTCGTCCTCCCTAGGCATATTCTTGTCCAATTAGGGTTTTTAACCAATCTTGTGCATCCAATAGGTGTGTTTGTGTCATTGGATGATCAATTAGGTCATTTTCGTCCTCCCTAGGCTTATTCTTGTCCAATTAAGGTTTTTAACCAATCTTGTGCATCCGATAAGTTTGTTTGTGTCATTGAATTAATGTTTAGGTCATTTTCGTCCTCCCTAGGCATATTCTTGTCCAATTTGGGTTTTTAACCAATCTTGTGCATCCAATAGGTGTGTTTGTGTCATTGGATGATCAATTAGGTCATTTTCGTCCTCCCTAGGCTTATTCTTGCCCAATTAGGGTTTTTAACCAATCTTGTGCATCCAATAATTTGAGTTGTGTCATTGGATTAGCATTTAGGTCATTTTCGTCCTCCCTAGGCTGATTCTTGTCCAATTAGGATTTTTAACCAATCTTGTGCATCCCATAAGTTCATTTGTGTCATTGGATTAACATTTAGGTCATTTTCGTCCTCCCTAGGCATATTCTAGTCCAATTAGGGTTTTTAACCAATCTTGTGCATCCAATAGGTGTGTTTGTGTCATTGGATGATCAATTAGGTTATTTTCGTCCTCCCTAGGCTTATTCTTGTCCAATTAGGGTTTTTAACCAATCTTGTGCATCCAATAAGTTGAGTTGTGTCATTGGATTAACATTTAGGTCATTTTCGTCCTCCCTAGGCATATTCTTGTCCAATTAGGGTTTTTAACCAATCTTGTGCATCCAATAGGTGTGTTTGTGTCATTGGATGATCAATTAGGTCATTTTCGTCCTCCCTAGGCTTATTCTTGTCCAATTAGGGTTTTTAACCAATCTTGTGCATCCAATAAGTTTGTTTGTGTCATTGAATTAATATTTAGGTCATTTTCGTTCTCCCTAGACATATTCTTGTCCAATTAGGATTTTTAACCAATCTTGTGCATCCAATAGGTGTGTTTGTGTCATTGGATGATCAATTAGGTCATTTTCGTCCTCCCTAGGCTTATTCTTGTCCAATTAGGGTTTTTAACCAATCTTGTGAATCCAATAAGTTCATTTGTGTCATTGAATTAATATTTAGGTCATTTTCGTCCTCCCTAGGCATATTCTTGTCCAATTAGGGTTTTTAACCAATCTTGTGCATCCAATAGGTGTGTTTGTGTCATTGGATGATCAATTAGGTCATTTTCCTCCTCCCTAGGCATATTCTTGTCCAATTAGGGTTTTTAACCAATCTTGTGCATCCAATAGGTTCATTTGTGTCATTGGATGATCAATTAGGTCATTTTCGTCCTACCTAGGCATATTCTTGTCCAATTAGGGTTTTTAACCAATCTTGTGCATCCAATAGGTGTGTTTGTGTCATTGGATGATCAATTAGGTCATTTTCGTCTTCCCTAGGTTTATTCTTGTCCAATTAGGATTTTTAACCAATCTTGTACATCCAATAAGTTCATTTGTGTCATTGGATTAACATTTAGGTCATTTTCGTCCTCCCTAGGCATATTCTTGTCCAATTAGGGTTTTTAACCAATCTTGTGAATCCAATAGGTGTGTTTGAGGCAATGGATGATCAATTAGGTCATTTTCGTCCTCCCTAGGCTTATTCTTGTCCAATTAGGGTTTTTAACCGATCTTGTGCATCAAATAGGTGTGTTTGTGTCGTTGGATGATCAATTAGGTCATTTTCGTCCTCCCTAGGCTTATTCTTGTCCAATTAGGGTTTTTAACCAATCTTGTGCATCCAATACGTGTGTTTGTGTCTATGGATGATCAATTAGGTCATTTTCGTCCTCCCTAGGCTTATTCTTGTCCAATTATGGTTTTTAACCAATCTTGTGCATCCAATAGGTGTGTTTGTGTCATTGGATAATCAATTAGGTCATTTTCGTGTTCCCTAGGTTTATTCTTGTCCAATTAGGGTTTTTAACCAATCTTGTACATCCAATAAGTTCATTTGTGTCATTGGATTAACATTTAGGTCATTTTCGTCCTCCCTAGGCATATTCTTGTCCAATTAGGGTTTTTAACCAATCTTGTGCATCCAATAGGTGTGTTTGTGGCAATGGATGATCAATTAGGTCACTTTCGTCCTCCCTAGTCTTATTCTTGTCCAATTTGGGTTTTTAACCGATCTTGTGCATCCAATAGGTGTGTTTGTGTCGTTGGATGATCAATTAGGTCATTTTCGTCCTCCCTAGGCATATTCTTGTCCAATTAGGGTTTTTAACCAATCTTGTGCATCCAATAGGTGTGTTTGTGTCATTGGATGATCAATTAGGTCATTTTCGTCCTCCCTAGGCTTATTCTTGTCCAATTAGGGTTTTTAACCAATCTTGTGCATCCAATAAGTTCATTTGTGTCATTGGATTAACATTTAGATCATTTTCGTCCTGCCTAGGCATATTCTTGTCCAATTAGGGTTTTTAACCAATCTTGTGCATCCAATAGGTGTGTTTGTGTCATTGGATGATCAATTAGGTTATTTTCGTCCTCCCTAGGCTTATTCTTGTCCAATTAGGGTTTTTAACCAATCTTGTGCATCCAATAGGTGTGTTTGTGTCATTGGATGACCAATTAGGTCATTTTCGTCCTCCCTAGGCATATTCTTGTCCAATTAGGGTTTTTAACCAATCTTGTGCATCCAATAGGTGTGTTTGTGTCATTGGATGATCAATTAGGTCATTTTCGTCCTCCCTAGGCTTATTCTTGTCCAATTAGGGTTTTTAACCAATCTTGTGCTTCCAATAGGTGTATTTGTGTCATTGGATGATCAATTAGGTCATTCTCGTCCTCCCTAGGCTTATTAATGTCCAATTAGGGTTTTTAACCAATTTTGTGCATCCAATGAGTTTGTTTGTGTCACTGAATTAATATTTAGATCATTTTCGTCCTCCCTAGGCATATTCTTGTCCAATTAGGGTTCTTAACCAATCTTGTGCATCCAATAGGTGTGTTTGTTTCACTGGATGATCAATTAGGTCATTTTCGTCCTCCCTAGGCATATTCTTGTCCAATTAGGGTTTTTAACCAATCTTGTGCATCCAATAGGTGTGTTTGTGTCATTGGATGATCAATTAGGTCATTTTCGTCCTCCCTAGGCTTATTCTTGTCCAATTAGGGTTTTTAACCAATCTTGTGCTTCCAATAGGTGTATTTGTGTCATTGGATGATCAATTAGGTCATTCTCGTCCTCCCTAGGCTTATTAATGTCCAATTAGGGTTTTTAACCAATCTTGTGCATCCAATGAGTTTGTTTGTGTCACTGAATTAATATTTAGATCATTTTCGTCCTCCCTAGGCATATTCTTGTCCAATTAGGGTTTCTAACCAATCTTGTGCGTCCAATAGGTGTGTTTGTGTCATTGGATGATCAATTAGGTCATTTTCGTCCTCCCTAGGCATATTCTTGTCCAATTAGGGTTTTTAACCAATCTTGTGCATCCAATAGGTGTGTTTGTGTCATTGGATGATCAATTAGGTCATTTTCGTCCTCCCTAGGCTTATTCTTGTCCAATTAGGGTTTTTAACCAATCTTGGGCATCCGATAAGTTTGTTTGTGTCATTGAATTAATATTTAGGTCATTTTCGTCCTCCCTAGGCATATTCTTGTCCAATTAGGGTTTTTAACCAATCTTGTGCATCAAATAGGTGTGTTTGTGTCATTGGATAATCAATTAGGTCATTTTCGTCCTCCCTAGGCTTATTCTTGTCCAATTAGGGTTTTTAACCAATCTTGTTCATCCAATATGTTTGTTTGTGTCATTGGATGATCAATTAGGTCATTTTCGTCCTCCCTAGGCATATTCTTGTCCAATTAGGGTTTTTAACCAATCTTGTGCATCCAATAGGTGTGTTTGTGTCATTGGATGATCAATTAGGTCATTTTCGTCCTCCCTAGGCTTATTCTTGTCCAATTAGGGTTTTTAACCAATCTTGTGCATCTAATAGGTGTGTTTTTGTCATTGGATGATCAATTAGGTCATTTTCGTCCTTCCTAGGCTTATTCTTGTCCAATTAGGGTTTTTAACCAATTTTGTGCATCCGATAAGTTTGTTTGTGTCATTGAATTAATATTTAGGTCATTTTCGTCTTCCCTAGGCATATTCTTGTCCAATTAGGGTTTTTAACCAATCTTGTTCATCCAATATGTTTGTTTGTGTCATTGGATGATCAATTAGGTCATTTTCGTCCTCCCTAGGCATATTCTTGTCCAATTAGGGTTTTTAACCAATCTTGTGCATCCAATAGGTGTGTTTGTGTCATTGGATGATCAATTAGGTCATTTTCGTCCTCCCTAGGCTTATTCTTGTCCAATTAGGGTTTTTAACCAATCTTGTGCATCCGATAGGTTTGTTTGTGTCATTGAATTAATATTTAGGTCATTTTCGTCCTCCCTATGCATATTCTTGTCCAATTAGGGTTTTTAACCAATCTTGTGCAACCAATAGGTGTGTTTGTGTCATTGGATGATCTATTAGGTCATTTACGTCTTCCCTAGGCTTATTCTTGTCCAATTAGAGTTGTTAACCAATCTTGTGCATCCAATAACTTTGTTTGTGTAATTAAATTAATATTTAGGTCATTTTCGTCCTCCCTAGGCATATTCTTGTCCAATTAGGGTTTTTAACAAATCTTGTGCATCCAATAGGTGTGTTGTGTCATTGGATGATCAATTAGGTCATTTTCGTCCTCCCTAGGCATATTCTTGTCCAATTAGGGTTTTTAACCAATCTTGTGCATCCAATAGGTGTGTTTGTGTCATTGGATGATCAATTAGGTCATTTTCGACCTCCATAGGCTTATTCTTGTCCAATTAGGGTTTTTAACCAATCTTGTGCATCCAATAGGTGTGTTGTGTCATTGGATGATCAATTAGGTCATTTTCGTCCTCCCTAGGCATATTCTTGTCCAATTAGGGTTTTTAACCAATCTTGTGCATCCAATAGGTGTGTTTGTGTCATTGGATGATCAATTAGGTCATTTTCGTCCTCCCTAGGCTTATTCTTGTCCAATTAGGTTTTTAACCAATCTTGGGCATCCGATAAGTTTGTTTGTGTCATTGAATTAATATTTAGGTGATTTTCGTCCTCCCTAGGCATATTCTTGTCCAATTAGGGTTTTTAACCAATCTTGTGCATCCAATAGGTGTGTTTGTGTCAATGGATGATCAGTTAGGTCATTTTCGTCCTCCCTAGGCTTATTGTTGTCCAATTAGGGTTTTTAACCAATCTTGTGCATCCAATAGGTGTGTTTGTGTCATTGGATGATCAATTAGGTCATTTTCGTCCTCCCTAGGCTTATTCTTGTCCAATTAGGGTTTTTAACCGATCATGTGCATCCAATAGGTGTGTTTGTGTTATTGGATGATCAATTAGGTCATTTTCGTCCTCCCTAGGCTTATTCTTGTCCAATTAGGGTTTTTAACTAATCTTGTACATCCAATAAGTTCATTTGTGTCATTCGAAGATCAATTAGGTCATTTTCGTCCTCCCTAGGCATATTCTTGTCCAATTAGGGTTTTTAACCAATCTTGTGCATCCAATAGGTGTGTTTGTGTCATTGGATGATCAATTAGGTCATTTTCGTCCTCCCTAGGCTTATTCTTGTCCAATTAGGGTTTTTAAGCGATCTTGTGCATCCAATAGGTGTGTTTGTGTCATTGGATGATCAATTAGGTCATTTTCGTCCTCCCTAGGCATATTCTTGTCCAATACGGGTTTTAACCAATCTTGTGCATCCAATAGGTGTGTTTGTGTCATTGGATGATCAATTAGGTCATTTTCGTCCTCCCTAGGCATATTCTTGTCCAATTAGGGTTTTTAACCAATCTTGTGCATCCAATAGGTGTGTTTGTGTCATTGGATGATCAATTAGGTCATTTTCGTCCTCCCTAGGCTTATTCTTGTCCAATTATGGTTTTTAACCAATCTTGTACATCTAATAAGTTCAATTGTGTCATTGGATTAACATTTAGGTCATTTTCGTCCTCCCTAGGCATATTCTTGTCCAATTAGGGTTTTTAACCAATCTTGTGCATCCAATAGGTGTGTTTGTGTCATTGGATGATCAATTAGGTCATTTTCGTCCTCCCTAGGCTTATTCTTGTCCAATTAGGGTTTTTAACCAATCTTGTGCATCCAATAACTTTGTTTGTGTCATTGAATTAATATTTCGGTCATTTTCGTCCTCCCTAGGCATATGCTTGTCCAATTAGCGTTTTTAACCAATCTTGTGCATCCAATAGGTGTGTTTGTGTCATTGGATGATCAATTAGGTCATTTTCCTCCTCCCTAGGCTTATTCTTGTCCAATTAGTGTTTTTAACCAATCTTGTACATCCAATAAGTTCATTTGTGTCATTGGATTAACATTTAGGTCATTTTCGTCCTCCCTAGGCATATTCTTGTCCAATTAGGGTTTTTAACCAATCTTGTGCATCCAATAGGAGTGTTTGTGTCATTGGATGATCAATTAGGTCAGTTTCGTCCTCCCTTAGCTTACTCTTGTCCAATTATGGTTTTTAACCAATCTTGTGCATCCAATAAGTTCATTTGTGTCATTGGATTAACATTTAGGTCATTTTCGTTCTCCCTAGGCTTATTCTTGTCCAATTAGGGTTTTTAACCATTCTTGTGCATCCAATAGGTGTGTTTGTGTCATTGGATGATCAATTAGGTCATTTTCGTCCTCCCTAGGCTTATTCTTGTCCAATTAGGGTTTGTAACCAATCTTGTACATCCAATAAGTTCATTTGTGTCATTGGATTAACGTTTTGGTCATTTTCGTCCTCCCTAGGCATATTCTTGTCCAATTAGGGTTTTTAACCAATCTTGTGCATCCAATAGGTGTGTTTGTGTCATTGGATGATCAATTAGGTCATTTTCGTCCTCCCTAGGCTTATTCTTGTCCAATTAGGGTTTTTAACCAATCTTGTGCATCCAATAGGTGTGTTTGTGTCATTGGATGATCAATTAGGTCATTTTCGTGTTCCCTAGGTTTATTCTTGTCCAATTAGGATTTTTAACCAATCTTGTACATCCAATAAGTTCATTTGTGTCATTGGATTAACATTTAGGTCATTTTCGTCCTCCCTAGGCATATTCTTGTCCAATTAGGGTTTTTAACCAATCTTGTGCATCCAATAGGTGTTTTTGTGGCAATGGATGATCAATTAGGTCATTTTCGTCCTCCCTAGGCTTATTCTTGTCCAATTAGGGTTTTTAACCGATCTTGTGCATCCAATAGGTGTGTTTGTGTCGTTGGATGATCAATTAGGTCATTTTCGTCCTCCCTAGGCTTATTCTTGTCCAATTAGGGTTTTTAACCAATCTTGTGCATCCAATAGGTGTGTTTGTGTCATTGGATGATCAATTAGGTCATTTTCGTCTTCCCTAGGTTTATTCTTGTCCAATTAGGATTTTTAACCAATCTTGTACATCCAATAAGTTCATTTGTGTCATTGGATTAACATTTAGGTCATTTTCGTCCTCCCTAGGCATATTCTTGTCCAATTAGGGTTTTTAACCAATCTTGTGAATCCAATAGGTGTGTTTGAGGCAATGGATGATCAATTAGGTCATTTTCGTCCTCCCTAGGCTTATTCTTGTCCAATTAGGGTTTTTAACCGATCTTGTGCATCAAATAGGTGTGTTTGTGTCGTTGGATGATCAATTAGGTCATTTTCGTCCTCCCTAGGCTTATTCTTTTCCAATTAGGGTTTTTAACCAATCTTGTGCATCCAATACGTGTGTTTGTGTCTTTGGATGATCAATTAGGTAATTTTCGTCCTCCCTAAGCTTATTCTTGTCCAAATAGGGTTTTTAACCAATCTTGTGCATCCAATAGGTGTGTTTGTGTCATTGGATGATCAATTAGGTCATTTTCGTCCTCCTTAGGCTTATTCTTGTCCAATTAGGGTTTTTAACCAATCTTGTGCATCCAATAAGTTGAGTTGTGTCATTGGATTAACATTTAGGTCATTTTCGTTCTCCCTAGGCTTATTCTTGTCCAATTAGGGTTTTTAACCAATCGTGTGCATCCAATAAGTTCATTTGTGTTATTGGATTAACATTTAGGTCATATTCGTCCTCCCTAGGCATATTCTTGTCCAATTAGGGTTTTTAACCAATCTTGTGCATCCAATAGGTGTGTTTGTGTCATTGGATGATCAATTAGGTCATTTCCGTCCTCCATAGGCTTATTCTTGTCCAATTAGGGTTTTTAACCAATCTTGTGCATCCAATAAGTTCAATAGTGTCATTGGATGATCAATTAGGTCATTTGCGTCCTCCCTAGGCATGTTCTTGTCCAACTAGGGTTTTTAACAATTCTTGTGCATCCAATAGGTGTGTTTGTGTCATTGGATGATTAATTAGGTCATTTTCGTACTCCGTAGGCTTATTCTTGTCCAATTAGGGTTTTTAACCAATCTTGTGCATCCAATAGGTGTGTTTGTGTCATTGGATGATCAATTAGGTCATTTTCGTCCTCCCTAGGCTTATTCTTGTCCAATTAGGGTTTTTAACCAATCTTGTGCATCTGATAAGTTTGTTTGTGTCATTAAATTAATATTGAGGTCATTTTCTTCCTCCCTAGGCATATTCTTTTCCAATTAGGGTTTTTAACCAATCTTGTGCATCCAATAAGTTGAGTTGTGTCATTGGATTAACATTTAGGTCATTTTCGTCGTCCCTGGGCTTATTCTTGTCCAATTAAGGTTTTTAATCAATCTTGTGCATCCAATAGGTGTGTTTGTGTCATTGGATGATCAATTAGGTCATTTTCGTCCTCCCTAGGCATATTCTTGTCCAATTAGGGTTTTTAACCAATCTTGTGCATCCAATAGGTGTGTTTGTGTCATTGGATGATCAATTAGGTCATTTTCGTCCTCCCTAGGCTTATTCTTGTCCAATTAGGGTTTTTAACCAATCTTGTCCATCCAATAGGTGTGTTTGTGTCATTGGATGATCAATTAGGTCATTTTCGTCCTCCCTAGACTTATTCTTGTCAAATTAGGGTTTTTAACCAATCTTGTGCATCCAATAACTTTGTTTGTGTCATTGAATTAATATTTATGTCATTTTCGTCCTCCCTAGGCATATTCTTGTCCAATTAGGGTTTTTAACCAATCTTGTGCATCCAATAGGTGTGTTTGTGTCATTGGATGATCAATTAGGTCATTTTCGTCCTCCCTAGGCTTATTCTTGTCCAATTAGTGTTTTTAACCAATCTTGTGCATCCAATAAGTTCATTTGTGTCATTGGATTAACAGTTAGGTCATTTTCGTCCTCCCTAGGCATATTCTTGTCCAATTAGGGTTTTTAACCAATCTTGTGCATCCAATAGGTGTGTTTGTGTCATTGGATGATCAATTAGGTCATTTTCGTCCTCCCTAGGCTTATTCTTGTCCAATTAGGGTTTTTAACCAATCTTGTGCATCCAATAACTTTGTTTGTGTCATTGAATTAATTTTTAGGTCATTTTCCTCCTCCCTAGGCATATTCTTGTCCAATTAGGGTTTTTAACCAATCTTGTGCATCCAATAGGTGTGTTTGTGTCATTGGATGATCAATTAGGTCATTTTCGTCCTCCCTAGGCTTATTCTTGTCCAATTAGGGTTTTTAACCAATCTTGTGCATCCAATAAGTTCATTTCTGTCATTGGATTAACATTTAGGTCATTTTCGTCCTTCCTAGTCATATTCTTGTCCAATTAGGGTTTTTAACCAATCTTGTGCTTCCAATAGGTGTGTTTGTGACATTGGATGATCAATTAGGTCATTTTCGTCCTCCCTAAGCTTATTCTAGTCCAATTAGGGTTTTTAACCAATGTTGTGCATCCAATAGGTGTGTTTGTGTCATTGGATTAACATTTAGGTCATTTTCGTCCTCCCTAGGCTTGTTCTTGTCCAATTAGGGTTTTTAACCAATCTTGTGCATCCAATAGGTGTGTTTGTGTCATTGGATGATCAATTAGGTCATTTTCGTCCTCCCTAGGCTTATTCTTGTCCAATTAGGGTTTTTAACCAATCTTGTGCATCCAATAAGTTCATTTGTGTCATAGGATTAACAGTTAGGTTATTTTCGTCCTCCCTAGGCATATTCTTGTCCAATTAGGGTTTTTAACCAATCTTGTGCATCCAATAGGTGTGTTTGTGTCATTGGATGATCAATTAGGTCATTTTCGTCCTCCCTAGGCTTATTCTTGTCCAATTAGGGTTTTTAACCAATCTTGTGCATCCGATAAGTTTGTTTGTGTCATTGAATTAATATTTAGGTCATTTTCGTCGTCCCTAGGCTTATTCTTGTCCAATTAGGGTTTTTAACCAATCTTGTGCATCCAATAGGTGTGTTTGTGTCATTGGATGATCAATTAGGTCATTTTCGTCCTCCCTAGGCATATTCTTGTCCAATTAGGGTTTTTAACCAATCTTGTTCATCCAATAAGTTGAGTTGTGTCATTGGATTAACATTTAGGTCATTTTCGTCCTCCCTAGGCATATTCTTGTCCAATTAGGGTTTTTAACCAATCTTGTGCATCCAATAGGTGTGTTTGTGTCATTGGATGATCAATTAGGTCATTTTCGTCCTCCCTAGGCTTATTCTTGTCCAATTAGGGTTTTTAACCAATCTTGTGCATCCAATAGGTGTGTTTGTGTCATTGGATGATCAATTAGGTCATTTTCGTCCTCCCTAGGCTTATTCTTGTCCAATTAGGGTTTTTAACCATTCTTGTGCATCCAATAGGTGTGTTTGTGTCATTGGATGATCAATTAGGTCATTGTTGTCCTCCCTAGGCTTATTCTTGTCCAATTAGGGTTTTTAACCAATCTTGTGCATCCAATAGGTGTGTTTGTGTCATTGGATGATCAATTAGGTCATTTTCGTCCTCCCTAGGCTTATTCTTGTCCAATTAGGGTTTTTAACCAATCTTGTGCATCCAATAGGAGTGTTTGTGTCATTGGATGATTATTTAGGTCATTTTCGTCCTCCCTAGGCATATTCTTGTCCAATTAGGGTTTTTAACCAATCTTGTGCATCCAATAGGTGTGTTTGTGTCATTGGATGATCAATTAGGTCATTTTCGTCCTCCCTAGGCTTATTCTTGTCCAATTAGGGTTTTTAACTAATCTTGTGCATCCAATAAGTTCATTTATGTTATTGGATGATCAATTAGGTCATTTTCGTCCTCCCTAGGCATATTCTTGTCCAATTAGGGTTTTTAACCAATCTTGTGCATCCAATAGGTGTGTTTGTGTCATTGGATGATCAATTAGGTCATTTTCGTCCTCCCTAGGCTTATTCTTGTCCAATTAGGGTTTTTAACCGATCTTGTGCATCCAATAGGTGTGTTTGTGTCATTGCATGATCAATTAGGTCATTTTCGTCCTCCCTAGGCATATTCTTGTCCAATTAGGGTTTTTAACCAATCTTGTGCATCCAATAGGTGTGTTTGTGTCATTGGATGATCAATTAGGTCATTTTCGTCCTCCCTAGGCTTATTCTTGTCCAATTAGGGTTTTTAACCGATCTTGTGTATCCAATAGGTGTGTTTGTGTCATTGGATGATCAATTAGGTCATTTTCGTCCTCCCTAGGCATATTCTTGTCCAATTAGGGTTTTTAACCAATCTTGTGCATCCAATAGGTGTGTTTGTGTCATTGGATGATCAATTAGGTCATTTTCGTCCTCCCTAGGCTTATTCTTGTCCAATTAGGGTTTTTAACCAATCTTGTACATCTAATAAGTTCATTTGTGTCATTGGATTAACATTTAGGTCATTTTCGTCCTCCTTAGGCATATTCTTGTCCAATTAGGGTTTTTAACCCATCTTGTGCATCCAATAGGTGTATTTGTGTCATTGGATGATCAATTAGGTCATTTTCGTCCTCCCTAGGCATTTTTTGGTCCAATTAGGGTTTTTAACCAATCTTGTGCATCCAATAGGTGTGTTTGTGTCATTGGATGATCAATTAGGTCATTTTCGTCCTCCCTAGGCATATTCTTGTCCAATTAGGGTTTTTAACCAATCTTGTGCATCCAATAGGTGTGTTTGTGTCATTGGATGATCAATTAGGTCATTTTCGTCCTCCCTAGGCTTATTCTTGTCCAATTAGGGTTTTTAACCAATCTTGTGCATCCAATACGTTCATTTGTGTCATTGGATTAACATTTTGGTCATTTTCGTCCTCCCTAGGCATATTCTTGCTCATTTAGAGTTTTAGACCAATCTTGTGCATCCAATAGGTGTGTTTGTGTCATTGGATGATCAATTAGGTAATTTTCGTCCTCCCAAAGCTTATTCTTGTCCAATTAGGGTTTTTAACTAATCTTGTGCATCCAATAAGTTCATTTGTGTCATTGGATGATCAATTAGGTCATTTTCGTCCTCCCTAGGCATATTCTTGTCCAATTAGGGTTTTTAACCAATCTTGTGCATCCAATAGGTGTGTTTGTGTCATTGGATGATCAATTAGGTCATTTTCGTCCTCCCTAGGCTTATTCTTGTCCAATTAGGGTTTTTAACCAATCTTGTGCATCCGATAAGTTTATTTGTGTCATTGAATTAATATTTAGGTCATTTTTGTCCTCCCTAGGCATATTCTTGTCCAATTAGGGTTTTTAACCAATCTTGTGCATCCAATAGGTGTGTTTGTGTCATTGGATGATCAATTAGGTCATTTTCGTCCTCCCTAGGCATATTCTTGTCCAATTAGGGTTTTTAACCAATCTTGTGCATCCAATAGGTGTGTTTGTGTCATTGGATGATCAATTAGGTCATTTTTGTCCTCCCTAGGCATATTCTTGTCCCATTAGGGTTTTTAACCAATCTTGTGCCTCCAATAGGTGTGTTTGTTTCAATGGATGATCAATTAGGTCATTTTCGTCCTCCCTAGGCTTATTCTTGTCCAAATAGGGTTTTTAACCAATCTTGTGCATCCAATAGGTGTGTTTGTGTCATTGGATGATCAATTAGGTCATTTTCGTCCTCCCTAGGCTTATTCTTGTCCAATTAGGGTTTTTAACCAATCTTGTGCATCCAATAAGTTGAGTTGTGTCATTGGATTAAGATTTAGGTCATTTTCGTTCTCCCTAGGCTTATTGTTGTCCAATTAGGGTTTTTAACCAATCTTTTGCATCCAATAAGTTCATTTGTGTTATTGGATTAACATTTAGGTCATATTCGTCCTCCCTAGGCATATTCTTGTCCAATTAGGGTTTTTAACCAATCTTGTGCATCCAATAGGTGTGTTTGTGTCATTGGATGATCAATTAGGTCATTTTCGTCCTCCCTAGGCATATTCTTGTCCAATTAGGGTTTTTAACCAATCTTGTGCATCCAATAGGTGTGTTTGTGTCATTGGATGATCAATTAGGTCATTTTCGTCCTCCCTAGGCTTATTCTTGTCCAATTAGGGTTTTTAACCAATCTTGTGCTTCCAATAGGTGTATTTGTGTCATTGGATGATCAATTAGGTCATTCTCGTCCTCCCTAGGCTTATTAATGTCCAATTAGGGTTTTTAACCAATTTTGTGCATCCAATGAGTTTGTTTGTGTCACTGAATTAATATTTAGATCATTTTCGTCCTCCCTAGGCATATTCTTGTCCAATTAGGGTTCTTAACCAATCTTGTGCATCCAATAGGTGTGTTTGTTTCACTGGATGATCAATTAGGTCATTTTCGTCCTCCCTAGGCATATTCTTGTCCAATTAGGGTTTTTAACCAATCTTGTGCATCCAATAGGTGTGTTTGTGTCATTGGATGATCAATTAGGTCATTTTCGTCCTCCCTAGGCTTATTCTTGTCCAATTAGGGTTTTTAACCAATCTTGTGCTTCCAATAGGTGTATTTGTGTCATTGGATGATCAATTAGGTCATTCTCGTCCTCCCTAGGCTTATTAATGTCCAATTAGGGTTTTTAACCAATCTTGTGCATCCAATGAGTTTGTTTGTGTCACTGAATTAATATTTAGATCATTTTCGTCCTCCCTAGGCATATTCTTGTCCAATTAGGGTTTCTAACCAATCTTGTGCGTCCAATAGGTGTGTTTGTGTCATTGGATGATCAATTAGGTCATTTTCGTCCTCCCTAGGCATATTCTTGTCCAATTAGGGTTTTTAACCAATCTTGTGCATCCAATAGGTGTGTTTGTGTCATTGGATGATCAATTAGGTCATTTTCGTCCTCCCTAGGCTTATTCTTGTCCAATTAGTGTTTTTAACCAATCTTGTGCATCCAATAAGTTCATTTGTGTCATTGGATTAACAGTTAGGTCATTTTCGTCCTCCCTAGGCATATTCTTGTCCAATTAGGGTTTTTAACCAATCTTGTGCATCCAATAGGTGTGTTTGTGTCATTGGATGATCAATTAGGTCATTTTCGTCCTCCCTAGGCTTATTCTTGTCCAATTAGGGTTTTTAACCAATCTTGTGCATCCAATAACTTTGTTTGTGTCATTGAATTAATATTTGGGTCATTTTCGTCCTCCCTAGGCATATTCTTGTCCAATTAGGGTTTTTAACCAATCTTGTGCATCCAATAGGTGTGTTTGTGTCATTGGATGATCAATTAGGTCATTTTCGTCCTCCCTAGGCTTATTCTTGTCCAATTAGGGTTTTTAACCAATCTTGTGCATCCAATAAGTTCATTAGTGTCATTGGATGATCAATTAGGTGATTTTCGTCCTCCCTAGGCATATTCTTGTCCAATTAGGGTTTTTAACCAATCTTGTGCATCCAATAGGTGTGTTTGTGTCATTGGATGATCAATTAGGTCATTTTCGTCCTCCCTAGGCTTATTCTTGTCCAATTAGGGTTTTTAACCAATCTTGTGCATCCGATAAGTTTGTTTGTATCATTGAATTAATATTTAGGTCATTTTCGTCCTTCCTAGGCATATTCTTGTCCAATTAGGGTTTTTAACCAATCTTGTGCATCCAATAGGTGTGTTTGTGTCATTGGATGATCAATTAGGTCATTTTCGTCCTCCCTAGGCTTATTCTTGTCCAATTATGGTTTTTAACCAATCTTGTGCATCCAATAGGTGTGTTTGTGTCATTGGATGATCAATTAGGTCATTTTCGTCCTCCCTAGGCATATTCTTGTCCAATTAGGGTTTTTAACCAATCTTTTGCATCCAATAGGTGTGTTGTGTCATTGGATGATCAATTAGGTCATTTTCGTCCTCCCTAGGCATATTCTTGTCCAATTAGGGTTTTTAACCAATCTTGTGCATCCAATAGGTGTGTTTGTGTCATTGGATGATCAATTAGGTCATTTTCGTCCTCCCTAGGCATATTCTTGTCCAATTAGGGTTTTTAACCAATCTTGTGCATCCAATAGGTGTGTTTGTGTCATTGGATGATCAATTTGGTCATTTTCGTCCTCTCTAGGCTTATTCTTGTCCAATTAGGGTTTTTAACCAATCTTGTGCATCCAATAAGTTCATTTGTGTCATTGGATTAACATTTAGGTCATTTTCGTCCTCCCTAGGCATATTCTTGTCCAATTAGGGTTTTTAACCAATCTTGTGCTTCCAATAGGTGTGTTTGTTATATTGGATGATCAATTAGGTCATTTCCGTCCTCCCTAGGCTTATTCTTGTCCAATTAGGGTTTTTAACCAATCTGGTGCATCCAATAAGTTTGTTTATGTCATTGAATTAATATTTAGGTCATTTTCGTCCTCCCTAGGTATATTCTTGTCCAATTAGGGTTTTTATACAAATCTTGTGCATCCAATAGGTGTGTTTGTGTCATTGGATGATCAATTAGGTCATTTTCGTCCTCCCTAGGCATATTCTTGTCCGATTAGGGTTTTTAACCAATTTTGTGCATCCAATAAGTTTGTTTATGTCATTGAATTAATATTTAGGTCATTTTCGTCCTCCCTAGGCATATTCTTGTCCAATTAGGGTTTTTAACCAATCTTGTGCATCCAATAGGTGTGTTTGTGTCATTGGATGATCAATTAGGTCATTTTCGTCCTCCCTAGGCTTATTCTTGTCCAATTAGGGTTTTTAACCAATCTTGTGCATCCAATAAGTTCTTTTGTGTCATTGGATTAACATTTAGGTCATTTTCATCCTCCCTAGGCATATTCTTGTCCAATTAGGGTTTTTAACCAATCTTGTGCATCCAATAGGTGTGTTTGTGTCATTGGATGATCAATTAGGTCATTTTCTTCCTCCCTATGCTTATTCTTGTCCAATTAGGGTTTTTAACCAATCTTGTGTATCCAATAAGTTTGTTTGTTTCATTGAATTAATATTTAGGTCATTTTCGTCCTCCCTAGGCTTAATCTTGTCCAATAAGGGTTTTTAACCAATCTTGTGCATCCAATAAGTTCATTTGTGTCATTGCATGATCAATTAGGTCATTTTCGTCCTCCCTAGGCTTATTCATGTCCAATTAGGGTTTTTAACCAATCTTGTGCATCCAATAAGTTCATTTGTGTCATTGGATTAACATTTAGGTCATTTTCGTCCTCCCTAGGCTTATTCTTGTCCAATTAGGGTTTTTAACCAATCTTGTGCATCCAATAGGTGTGTTTGTGTCATTGGATGATCAATTAGGTCATTTTCGTCCTCCCTAGGCATATTCTTGTCCAATTAGGGTTTTTAACCAATCTTGTGCATCCAATAAGTTGAGTTGTGTCATTGGATTAACATTTAGGTCATTTTCATCCTCCTTAGGCTTATTCTTGTCCAATTAGGGTTTTTAACCAATCTTGTGCATCCAATAGGTGTGTTTGTGTCATTGGATGATCAATTAGGTCATTTTCGTCCTCCCTAGGCATATTCTTGTCCAATTAGGGTTTTTAACCAATCTTGTGCATCCAATAAGTTGAGTTGTGTCATTGGATTAACATTTAGGTCATTTTCGTCCTCCCTAGGCTTATTCTTGTCCAATTAGGGTTTTTAACCAATCTTGTGCATCCAAAAGTTCATTTGTGTTATTGGATTAACATTTAGGTCATATTCGTCCTCCCTAGGCATATTCTTGTCCAATTAGGGTTTTTAACAAATCTTGTGCATCCAATAGGTGTGTTTGTGTCATTGGATGATCTATTAGGTCATTTTCGTCCTCCCTAGGCATATTCTTGTCCAATTAGGGTTTTTAACCAATCTTGTGCATCCAATAGGTGTGTTTGTGTCATTGGATGATCAATTAGTTCATTTTCGTCCTCCCTAGGCATATTCTTGTCCAATTAGGGTTTTTAACCAATCTTGTGCATCCAATAGGTGTGTTTGTGTCATTGGATGATCAATTAGGTCATTTTCGTGTTCCCTAGGTTTATTCTTGTCCAATTAGGGTTTTTAACCAATCTTGTACATCCAATAAGTTCATTTGTGTCATTGGATTAACATTTAGGTCATTTTCGTCCTCCCTAGGCATATTCTTGTCCAATTAGGGTTTTTAACCAATCTTGTGCATCCAATAGGTGTGTTTGTGGCAATGGATGATCAATTAGGTCATTTTCGTCCTCCCTAGTCTTATTCTTGTCCAATTTGGGTTTTTAACCGATCTTGTGCATCCAATAGGTGTGTTTGTGTCGTTGGATGATCAATTAGGTCATTTTCGTCTTCCCTAGGTTTATTCTTGTCCAATTAGGATTTTTAACCAATCTTGTACATCCAATAAGTTCATTTGTGTCATTGGATTAACATTTAGGTCATTTTCGTCCTCCCTAGGCATATTCTTGTCCAATTAGGGTTTTTAACCAATCTTGTGAATCCAATAGGTGTGTTTGAGGCAATGGATGATCAATTAGGTCATTTTCGTCCTCCCTAGGCTTATTCTTGTCCAATTAGGGTTTTTAACCGATCTTGTGCATCCAATAGGTGTGTTTGTGTCGTTGGATGATCAATTAGGTCATTTTCGTCCTCCCTAGGCTTATTCTTGTCCAATTAGGGTTTTTAACCAATCTTGTGCATCCAATAGGTGTGTTTGTGTCATTGGTTGATCAATTAGGTCATTTTCGTCCTCTCTAGGCTTATTCTTGTCAAATTAGGGTTTTTAACCAATCTTGTGCATCCGATAAGTTTGTTTGTGTTATTGAATTAATATTTAGGTCATTTTCGTCCTCCCTAGGCATATTCTTGTCCAATTAGGGTTTTTAACCAATCTTGTGCATCCAATAGGTGTGTTTGTGTCATTGGATGATCAATTAGGTCATTTTCGTCCTCCCTAGGCTTATTCTTGTCCAATTAGGGTTTTTAACCAATCTTGTGCTTCCAATAGGTGTATTTGTGTCATTGGATGATCAATTAGGTCATTCTCGTCCTCCCTAGGCTTATTAATGTCCAATTAGGGTTTTTAACCAATTTTGTGCATCCAATGAGTTTGTTTGTGTCACTGAATTAATATTTAGATCATTTTCGTCCTCCCTAGGCATATTCTTGTCCAATTAGGGTTCTTAACCAATCTTGTGCATCCAATAGGTGTGTTTGTTTCACTGGATGATCAATTAGGTCATTTTCGTCCTCCCTAGGCATATTCTTGTCCAATTAGGGTTTTTAACCAATCTTGTGCATCCAATAGGTGTGTTTGTGTCATTGGATGATCAATTAGGTCATTTTCGTCCTCCCTAGGCTTATTCTTGTCCAATTAGGGTTTTTAACCAATCTTGTGCTTCCAATAGGTGTATTTGTGTCATTGGATGATCAATTAGGTCATTCTCGTCCTCCCTAGGCTTATTAATGTCCAATTAGGGTTTTTAACCAATCTTGTGCATCCAATGAGTTTGTTTGTGTCACTGAATTAATATTTAGATCATTTTCGTCCTCCCTAGGCATATTCTTGTCCAATTAGGGTTTCTAACCAATCTTGTGCGTCCAATAGGTGTGTTTGTGTCATTGGATGATCAATTAGGTCATTTTCGTCCTCCCTAGGCATATTCTTGTCCAATTAGGGTTTTTAACCAATCTTGTGCATCCAATAGGTGTGTTTGTGTCATTGGATGATCAATTAGGTCATTTTCGTCCTCCCTAGGCTTATTCTTGTCCAATTAGGGTTTTTAACCAATCTTGTGCATCCAATACGTTCATTTGTGTCATTGGATTAACATTTTGGTCATTTTCGTCCTCCCTAGGCATATTCTTGCTCATTTAGAGTTTTAGACCAATCTTGTGCATCCAATAGGTGTGTTTGTGTCATTGGATGATCAATTAGGTAATTTTCGTCCTCCCAAAGCTTATTCTTGTCCAATTAGGGTTTTTAACTAATCTTGTGCATCCAATAAGTTCATTTGTGTCATTGGATGATCAATTAGGTCATTTTCGTCCTCCCTAGGCATATTCTTGTCCAATTAGGGTTTTTAACCAATCTTGTGCATCCAATAGGTGTGTTTGTGTCATTGGATGATCAATTAGGTCATTTTCGTCCTCCCTAGGCTTATTCTTGTCCAATTAGGGTTTTTAACCAATCTTGTGCATCCAATAAGTTCATTTGTGTCGTTGGATTAACATTTAGGTCATTTTCGTCCTCCCTAGGCGTATTCTTGTCCAATTAGAGTTTTAGACCAAACTTGTGCATCCAATAGGTGTGTTTGTGTCATTGGATGATCAATTAGGTTATTTTCGTCTTCCCTAGGCTTATTCTTGTCCAATTAGGGTTTTTAACTAATCTTGTGCATCCAATAAGTTCATTTGTGTCATTGGATGATCAATTAGGTCATTTTCGTCCTCCCTAGGCATATTCTTGTCCAATTAGGGTTTTTAACCAATCTTGTGCATCCAATAGGTGTGTTTGTGTCATTGGATGATCAATTAGGTCATTTTCGTCCTCCCTAGGCTTATTCTTATCCAATTAGGGTTTTTAACCGATCTTGTGCATCCAATAGGTGTGTTTGTGTCATTGGATAATCTATTAGGTCATTTTCGTCCTCCCTAGGCATATTCTTGTCCAATTAGGGTTTTTAACCAATCTTGTGCATCCAATAGGTGTGTTTGTGTCATTGGATGATCAATTAGGTCATTTTCGTCCTCCCTAGGCTTATTCTTGTCTAATTAGGGTTTTTAACCAATCTTGTGCATCCAATAGGTGTGTTTGTGTCATTGGATGATCAATTAGGTCATTTTCGTCCTCCCTAGGCTTATTCTTGTCCAATTAGGGTTTTTAACCAATCTTGTGCATCCAATAGGTGTGTTTGTGTCATTGGATGATCAATTAGGTCATTTTCGTCCTCCCTAGCCTTATTCTTGTCCAATTAGGGTTTTAAACCAATCTTGTGCATCCAATAAGTTCATTTGTGTCATTGGATGATCAATTAGGTCATTTTCGTCCTCCCTAGGCATATTCTTGTCCAACTAGGGTTTTAAACCAATCTTGTGCATCCAATAGGTGTGTTTGTGTCATTGGATGATCAATTAGGTCATTTTCGTCCTCCCTAGGCTTATTCTTGTCCAATTAGGGTTTTTAACCAATCTTGTGCATCCAATAGGTGTGTTTGTGTCATTGGATGATCAATTAGGTCATTTTCGTCCTCCCTAGGCTTATTCTTTTCCAATTAGGGTTTTTAACCAATCTTGTGCATCCATTAGGTGTGTTTGTGTCATTGGATGATCAACTAGGTCATTTTCATCCTACCTAGGCTTATTCTTGTCCAATTAGGGTTTTTAACCAATCTTGTGCATCCAATAAGTTTGTTTGTGTCATTGAATTAATTTTTAGGTCATTTTCGTAGTCCCTAGGCATATTCTTGTCCAATTAAGGTTTTTAACCAATCTTGTGCATCCAATAGGTGTGTTTGTGTCATTGGATGATCAATTAGGTCATTTTCGTCCTCCCTAGGCATATTCTTGTCCAATTAGGGTTTTTAACCTATCTTGTGCTTCCAATAGGTGTGTTTGTGTCATTGGATGATCAATTAGGTCATTTTCGTCCTCCCTAGGCTTATTCTTGTCCAATTATGGTTTTTAACCAATCTTGTGCATCTAACAAGTTTGTTTATGTCATTGAATTAATATTTAGGTCGTTTTCGTCCTCCCTAGGCATATTCTTGTCCAATTAGGGTTTTAACAATCTTCTGCATCCAATAGGTGTTTTTGTGTCATTGGATGATCAATTAGGTCATTTTCGTCCTCCCTAGGCATATTCTTGTCCAATTAGGGTTTTTAACCAATCTTGTGCATCCAATAGGTGTGTTTGTGTCATTGGATGATCAATTAGGTCATTTTCGTCCTCCCTAGGCTTATTCTTGTACAATTATGGTTTTTAACCAATCTTGTGCATCCAATAGGTGTGTTTGTGTCATTGGATGATCAATTAGGTCATTTTCGTCCTCCCTAGGCATATTCTTGTCCAATTAGGGTTTTTAACCAATCTTGTGCATCCAATAGGTGTGTTTGTGTCATTGGATGATCAATTAGGTCATTTTCGTCCTCCCTAGGCTTATTCTTGTCCAATTAGGGTTTTTAACCAATCTTGTGCATCCAATAAGTTCATTAGTGTCATTGGATAATCAATTAGGTCATTTTCGTCCTCCCTAGGCATATTATTGTCCAATTAGGGTTTTTAACCAATCTTGTGCATCCAATAAGTTTGTTTGTGTCATTGAATTAATATTTAGGTCATTTACATCCTCCCTAGGCATATTATTGTCCAATTAGGGTTTTTAACCAATCTTGTGCATCCAATAGGTGTGTTTGTGTCATTGGATGATCAATTAGGTCATTTTCGTCCTCCCTAGGCATATTCTTGTCCAATTAGGGTTTTTAACCAATCTTGTGCATCCAATAGGTGTGTTTGTGTCATTGGATGATCAATTAGGTCATTTTCGTCCTCCCTAGGCTTATTCTTGTCCAATTAGGGTTTTTAACCAATCTTGTGCATCCTATAGGTGTGGTTGTGTCATTGGATGATCAATTAGGTCATTTTCGTCCTCCCTATGCTTATTCTTGTCCAACTAGGGTTTTTAACCAATCTTGTGCATCCAATAAGTTTGTTTGTGTCATTGAATTAATATTTAGGTGACTTTCGTCCTCCCTAGGCATATTCTTGTCCAATTAGGGTTTTTAACCAATCTTGTGCATCCAATAGGTGTGTTTGTGTCATTGGATGATCAATTAGGTCATTTTCGTCCTCCCTAGGCATATTCTTGTCCAATTAGGGTTTTTAACCAATCTTGTGCATCCAATAGGTGTGTTTGTGTCATTGGATGATCAATTAGGTCATTTTCGTCCTCCCTAGGCTTATTCTTGTCCAATTAGGGTTTTTAACCAATCTTGTGCATCCAATAGGTGTGTTTGTGTCATTGGATAATCAATTAGGTCATTTTCGTCCTCCCTTGGCTTATTCTTGTGCAATTAGGGTTTTTAATCAATCTTGTGCATCTAATAGGTGTGTTTGTGTCATTGGATGATCAATTAGGTCATTTTCGTCCTCCCTAGGCTTATTCTTGCCCAATAAAGGTTTTTAACCAATCTTGTGCATCCAATAAGTTGAGTTGTGTCATTGGATTAACATTTAGGTCATTTTCGTCCTCCCTAGGCATATTCTTGTCCAATTAGGGTTTTTAACCAATCTTGTGCATCCAATAGGTGTGTTTGTGTCATTGGATGATCAATTAGGTCATTTTCGTCCTCCCTAGGCTTATTCTTGTCCAATTAGGGTTTTTAACCAATCTTGTGCATCCAATAAGTTCATTTGTGTCATTGGATTAACATTTAGGTCATTTTCGTCCTCCCTAGGCATATTATTGTCAAATTAGGGTTTTTAACCAATCTTGTGCATCCAATAGGTGTCTTTGTGTCATTGGGTGATCAATTAGGGTATTTTCGTCCTCCCTAGGCATATTCTTGTCCAATTAGGGTTTTTAACCAATCTTGTGCATCCAATAGGTGTGTTTGTGTCATTGGATGATCAATTAGGCCATTTTCGTCCTCCCTAGGTTTATTTTTGTCCAATTAGGGTTTTTAACCAATCTTGTGCATCCAATAGGTGTGTTTGTGTCATTGGATGATCAATTAGGTCATTTTCGTCCTCCCTAGGCTTATTCTTGTCCAATTAGGGTTTTTAACCAATCTTGTGCATCCAATAAGTTCATTTGTGTCATTGGATTAACATTTAGGTCATTTTCGTCCTCCCTAGGCATATTATTGTCCAATTAGGGTTTTTAACCAATCTTGTGCATCCAATAGGTGTGTTTGTGTCAATGGATGATCAATTAGGTCATTTTCGTCCTCCCTAGGCATATTCTTGTCCAATTAGGGTTTTTAACCAATCTTGTGCATCCAATAGGTGTGTTTGTGTCATTGGATGATCAATTAGGTCATTTTCGTCCTCCCTAGGCTTATTCTTGTCCAACTAGTGTTTTTAACCAATCTTCTGCATCCGATAAGTTTGTTTGTGTCATTGAATTAATATTTAGGTCATTTTCGTCCTCCCTAGGAATATTCTTGTCCAATAAGTGTTTTTAACCAATCTTGTGCATCCAATAGGTGTGTTTGTGTCGTTGGATGATCAATTAGGTCATTTTCGTCCTCCCTAGGCATATTCTTGTCCAATTAGGGTTTTTAACCAATCTTGTGCATCCAATAGGTGTGTTTGTGTCATTGGATGATCAATTAGGTCATTTTCGTCCTCCCTAGGCTTATTCTTGTCCAATTAGGGTTTTTAACCAATCTTGTGCATCCAATAGGTGTGTTTGTGTCATTGGATTAACATTTAGGTCATATCCGTCCTCCCTAGGCATATTCTTGTCCAATTAGGGTTTTTAACCAATCTTGTGCATCCAATAGGTGTGTTTGTGTCAATGGATGATCAATTAGGTCATTTTCGTTCTTCCTAGGCTTATTCTTGTCTAATTAGGGTTTTTAACCAATCTTGTGCATCCAATAAGTTCATTTGTGTTATTGGATTAACATTTAGGTCATATTCGTCCTCCCTAGGCATATTCTTGTCCAATTAGGGTTTTTAACCAATCTTGTGCATCCAATAGGTGTGTTTGTGTCATTGGATGATCAATTAGGTCATTTTCGTCCTCCCTAGGCTTATTCTTGTCCAATTAGGGTTTTTAACCAATCTTGTGCATCCAATAAGTTCATTTTTGTCATTGGATTAAAATTTAGATCATTTTCGTCCTCCCTAGGCATATTCTTGTCCAATTAGGGTTTTTAACCAATCTTGTGCATCCAATAGGTGTGTTTGTGTCATTGGATGATCAATTAGGTCATTTTCGTCCTCCCTAGGCTTATTCATTTCCAATTAGGGTTTTTAACCAATCTTGTGCATCCAACAAGTTTGTTTATGTAATTGAATTAATATTTAGGTCATTTTTTGCCTCCCTAGGCATATTCTTGTCCAATTAGGGTTTTTAACCAATCTTGTGCATCCAATAGGTGTGTTTGTGTCATTGGATGATCAATTAGGTCATTTTCGTCCTCCCTAGGCTTATTCTTGTCCAATTAGGGTTTTTAACCAATCTTGTGCATCCAATAAGTTCATTTGTGTCATTGGAAGATCAATTAGGTCATTTTCGCTCTCCCTAGGCATATTCTTGTCCAATTAGGGTTTTTAACCAATCTTGTGCATCCAATAGGTGTGTTTGTGTCATTGGATGATCAATTAGGTCATTTTCGTCCTCCCTAGGCTTATTTTTGTCCAATTAGGGTTTTTAACCAATCTTGTGCATCCAATAAGTTGAGTTGTGTCATTGGATTAGCATTTAGGTCATTTTCGTCCTCCCTAGGCTTATTCTTGTCCAATTAGGGTTTTTAACCAATCTTGTGCATCGAATAAGTTCATTTGTGTCATTGGATTAACATTTAGGTCATTTTCGTCCTTCCTAGGCATATTCTTGTCCAATTAGGGTTTTTAACCAATCTTGTGCATCCAATAGGTGTGTTTGTTTGATTGGATGATCAATTAGGTTATTTTCGTCCTCCGTAGGCTTATTCTTGTCCAATTAGGGTTTTTAACCAATCTTGTGCATCCAATAAGTTGAGTTGTGTCATTGGATTAACATTTAGGTCATTTTCATTCTCCCTAGGCTTATTCTTGTCCAATTAGGGTTTTTAACCAATCTTGTCCATCCAATAAGTTCATTTGTGTTATTGGATTAACATTTAGGTCATATTCGTCCTCCCTAGGCATATTCTTGTCCAATTAGGGTTTTTAACCAATCTTGTGCATCCAATAGGTGTGTTTGTGTCATTGGATGATCAATTAGGTCATTTTCGTCCTCCCTAGGCATATTCTTGTCCAATTAGGGTTTTTAACCAATCTTGTGCATCCAATAGGTGTGTTTGTGTCATTGGATGATCAGTTAGGTCATTTTCGTCCTCCCTAGGCTTATTCTTGTCCAATTAGGGATTTTAACCAATCTTGTGCATCGAATAAGTTGAGTTGTGTCATCGGATTAACATTTAGGTCATTTTCGTTCTCCCTAGGCTTATTCTTGTCCAATTAGGGTTTTTAACCAATCTTGTGCATCCAATAAGTTCATTTGTGTCATTGGATTAACATTTAGGTCATATCCGTCCTCCCTAGGCATATTCTTGTCCAATTAGGGTTTTTAACCAATCTTGTGCATCCAATAAGTTCATTTGTGTTATTGGATTAACATTTTGGTCATATTCGTCATCCTTAGGCATATTCTTGTCCAATTAGGGTTTTTAACCAATCTTGTGCATCCAATAACTTTGTTTGTGTCATTGAACTAATATTTAGGTCATTTTCGTCCTCCCTAGGCATATTCTTGTCCAATTAGGGTTTTTAACCAATCTTGTGCATCCAATAGGTGTGTTTGTGTCATTGGATGATCAATTAGGTCATTTTCGTCCTCCCTAGGCTTATTCTTGTCCAATTAAGGTTTTTAACCAATCTTGTGCATCCAATAAGTTCATCTGTGTCATTGGATTAACATTTAGGTCATATCCGTCCTCCCTAGGCATATTCTTGTCCAATTAGGGTTTGTAACCAATCTTGTGCATCCAATAAGTTCATTTGTGTTATTGGATTAACATTTAGGTCATATTCGTCCTCCCTAGGCATATTCTTGTCCAATTAGGGTTTTTAACCAATCTTGTGCATCCAATAGGTGTGTTTGTGTCATTGGATGATCAATTAGGTCATTTTCGTCCTCCCTAGGCATATTCTTGTCCAATTAGGGTTTTTAACCAATCTTGTTCATCTAATAGGTGTGTTTGTGTCATTGGATGATTAATTAGTTCATTTTCGTCCTCCCTAGGCATATTCTTGTCCAATTAGGGTTTTTAACGAATCTTGTGCATCCAATAGGTGTGTTTGTGTCATTGGATGATCAATTAGGTCATTTTCGTCCTCCCTAGGCATATTCTGGTCCAATTAGGGTTTTTAACCAATCTTGTGCATCCAATAGGTTTGTTTGTGTCATTGGATGATCAATTGGGTCATTTTCGTCCTCCCTAGGGATATTCTTGTCCAATTAGGGTTTTTAACCAATCTTGTGCATCCAATAGGTGTGTTTGTGTCATTGGATGATCAATTAGGTCATTTTCGTCCTCCCTAGGTTTATTCTTGTCCAATTAGGGTTTTTAAACGATCTTGTGCATCCAGTAGGTGTGTTTGTGTCATTGGATGATCAATTAGGTCATTTTCGTCCTCCCTAGGCATATTCTTGTCCAATTAGGGTTTTTAACCAATCTTGTGCATCCAATAGGTGTGTTTGTGTCATTGGATGATCAATTAGGTCATTTTCGTCCTCCCTAGGCTTATTCTTATCCAATTAGGGTTTTTAACCAATCTTGTGCTTCCAATAAGTTGAGTTGTGGTCATTGGATTAACATTTATGTCATTTTCGTCCTCCCTAGGCTTATTCTTGTCCAATTAAGGTTTTTAACCAATCTTGTGCATCCAATACGTTCATTTGTGTCATTGGATTAACATTTAGGTCATTTTCGTCCTCCCTAGGCATATTCTTGTCCAATTAGAGTTTTAGACCAATCTTGTGCATCCAATAGGTGTGTTTGTGTCATTGGATGATCAATTAGGTCACTTTCGTCCTCCCTAGGCTTATTCTTGTCCAATTAGGGTTTTTAACCGATCTTGTGCATCTAATAGGTGTGTTTGTGTCATTGGATGATCAATTAGGTCATTTTCGTCCTCTCTAGGCTTATTTTTGTCCAATTGGGGTTTTTAACCAATCTTGTGCATCCAATAAGTTGAGTTGTGTCATTGGATTAACATTTAGGTCATTTTCGTCCTCCCTTGGCATATTCTTGTCCAATTAGGGTTTTTAACCAATCTTGTGCATCCAATAGGTGTGTTTGTGTCATTGGATGATCAATTAGGTCATTTTCGTCCTCCCTAGGCTTATTCTTGTCCAATTAGGGTTTTTAACCAATCTTGTGCATCCAATAGATGTGTTTGTTTCATTGGAAGATCAATTAGGTCATTTTCGTCCTCCCAAGGCTTATTCTTGTCCAATTAGGGTTTTTAACCAATCTTGTGCATCCAATAGGTGTGTTTGTGTCATTGGATGATCAATTAGGTCATTTTCGTCCTCCCTAGGCATATTCTTGTCCAGTTAGGGTTTTTAACGAATCTTGTGCATCCAATAGGTGTGTTTGTTTCATTGGATGATCAATTAGGTCATTTTCGTCCTCCCTTGGCATATTCTTGTCCAATTAGGGTTTTTAACCAATCTTGTGCATCCAATAGGTGTGTTTGTGTCATTGGATGATCAATTAGGTCATTTTCGTCCTCCCTATGCTTATTCTTGTCCAATTATGGTTTTTAACCAATCTTGTGCATCCAATAAGTTCATTAGTGTCATTGGATGATCAATTAGGTCATTTTCGTCCTCCCTAGGCATATTCTTGTCCAATTAGGGTTTTTAACCAATCTTGTGCATCCAATAGGTGTGTTTGTGTCATTGGATGATCAATTAGGTCATTTTCGTCCTCCCTAGGCTTATTCTTGTCCAATTAGGGTTTTTAACCAATCTTGTTCATATAATAAGTTCATTAGTGTCATTCGATGATCAATTAGGTCATTTTCGTCCTCCCTAGGCTTATTCTTGTCCAATTAGGGTTTTTAACCAATCTTGTGCATCCAATAAGTTCATTTGTGTCATTGGATTAACATTTAGGTCATATCCGTCCTCCCTAGGCATATTCTTGTCCAACTAGGGTTTTAAACCAATCTTGTGCATCCAATAGGTGTGTTTGTGTCATTGGATGATCAATTAGGTCATTTTCTTCCTCCCTAGGCTTATTCTTGTCCAATTAGGGTTTTTAACCAATCTTGTGCATCCAATAACTTTGATTGTGTCATTGAATTAATATTTAGGTCATTTTCGTCCTCCCTAGGCATATTCTTGTCCAATAAGGGTTTTTAACCAATCTTGTGCATCCAATAGGTGTGTTTGTGTCGTTGGATGATCAATTAGGTCATTTTCGTCCTCCCTAGGCTTATCCTTGTCCAATTAGGGTTTTTAACCAATCTTGTGCATCAAATAACTTTGTTTGTGTCGTTGAATTAATATTTAGGTCATTTTCGTCCTCCCTAGGCATATTCTTGTCCAATTAGGGTTTTTAACCAATCTTGTGCATCCAATAGGTGTGTTTGTGTCATTGGATGATCAATTAGGTCATTTTCGTCCTCCCTAGGCTTATTCTTGTCCAATTAGGGTTTTTAACCAATCTTGTGCATCCAATAAGTTCATTTGTGTCATTGGATGATCAATTAGGTCATTTTCGTCCTCCGTAGGCATATTCTTGTCCAACTAGGGTTTTTAACCAATCTTGTGCTTCCAATAGGTGTGTTTGTGACATTGGATGATCAATTAGGTCATTTTCGTCCTCCCTAGGCTTATTCTTGTCCAATTAGGGTTTTTAACAAATCTTGTGCATCCAATAAGTTCGTTTGGGTCATTGGATGATCAATTAGGTCATTTTCGTCCTCCCTAGGCTTATTCTTGTCCAATTAGGGTTTTTAACCAATCTTGTGCATCCAATAGGTGTGTTTGTGTCATTGGATGATCAATTAGGTCATTTTCGTCCTCCCTAGGCTTATTCTTTTCCAATTAGGGTTTTTAACCAATCTTGTGCATCTAATAACACTGTTTGTGTCATTGAATTAATATTTAGGTCATTTTCGTCCTCCCTAGGCATATTCTTGTCCAATTAGGGTTTTTAACCAATCTTGTGCATCCAATAGGTGTGTTTGTGTCATTGGATGATCAATTAGGTCATTTTCGTCCTCCCTAGGCTTATTCTTGTCCAATTAGGGTTTTTAACCAATCTTGTGCATCCAATAGGTGTGTTTGTGTCATTGGATGATCAATTAGGTCGTTTTCGTCGTCCCTAGGCTTACTCTTGTCCAATTAGGGTTTTTAACCAATCTTGTGCATCCAATAGGTGTGTTTGTGTCATTGGATGATCAATTAGGTCATTTTCGTCCTACCTAGACTTATTCTTGTCAAATTAGGGTTTTTAATCAATCTTGTGCATCCAATAACTTTGTTTGTGTCATTGAATTAATATTTAGGTCATTTTCGTGCTCCCTATGCATATTCTTGTCCAATTAGGGTTTTTAACCAATCTTGTGCATCCAATAGGTGTGTTTGTGTCATTGGATGATCAATTAGGTCATTTTCGTCCTCCCTAGGCTTATTCTTGTCCAATTAGGGTTTTTAACCAATCTTGTGCATCCAATAACTTTGTTTTTGTCATTGAATTAATATTTAGGTCATTTTCGTCCTCCCTAGGCATATTCTTGTCCAATTAGGGTTTTTAACCAATCTTGTGCATCCAATAGGTGTGTTTGTGTCATTGGATGATCAATTTAGGTCATTTTCGTCCTCCCTAGGCATATTCTTGTCCAATTAGGGTTTTTAACCAATCTTGTGCATCCGATAGGTGTGTTTGTGTCATTGGATGATCAATTTAGGTCATTTTCGTCCTCCATAAGCATATTCTTGTCCAATTAGGGTTTTTAACCAATCTTGTGCATCCAATAGGTGTGTTTGTGTCATTGGATGATCAATTAGGTCATTTTCGTCCTTCCTAGGCTTATTCTTGTCCAATTCGGGTTTTTACCAAATCATGTGCATCCAATAAGTTCATTTGTATCATTGGATGATCAATTAGGTAATTTTCGTCCTCCCTAGGCATATTCTTGTCCAACTTGGGTTTTAAACCAATTTTGTGCATCCAATAGATGTGTTTGTGTCATTGGATGATCAATTAGGTCATTTTCGTCCTCCCTAGGCTTATTCTTGTCCAATTAGGGTTTTTAACCAATCTTGTGCATCCAATAGGTGTGTTTGTGTCATTGGATGATCAATTAGGTCATTTTCGTCCTCCCTAGGCTTATTCTTGTCCAATTAGGGTTTTTAACCAATCTTGTGCATCCAATAGGTGTGTTTGTGTCATTGGATGATCAATTAGGTCATTTTCGTCCTCCCTAGGCTTATTCTTGTCCAATTAGGGTTTTTAACAAATCTTGTGCATCCAATAAGTTGAGTTGTGTCATTGGATTAACATTTAGGTCATTTTCGTTACCCCTAGGCTTATTCTTGTCCAATTAGGGTTTTTAACAAATCTTTTGCATCCAATAAGTTCATTTGCGTCATTGGATTAACATTTAGGTCATTTTAGTCCTCCCTAGGCATATTCTTGTCCAATTAGGGTTTTTAACCAATCTTGTGCATCCAATAGGTGTGTTTGTGTCATTCGATGATCAATTAGGTCATTTTCGTCCTCCCTAGGCTTATTCTTGTCCAATTAGGGTTTTTAACCAATCTTGTGCATCCAATAAGTTCATTTGTGTTATTGGATGATCAATTAGGTCATTTTCGTCCTCCCTAGGCATATTCTTGACCAGCTAGGGTTTTTAACCAATCTTGTGCATCCAATAGGTGTGTTTGTGTCATTGGATGATCAATTAGGTCATTTTCGTCCTCCCTATGCTTATTCTTGTCCAATTAGGGTTTTTAACCAATCTTGTGCATCCAATAAGTTGAGTTGTGTCATTGGATTAACATTTAGGTCATTTTCGTTATCCCTAGGCTTATTCTTGTCCAATTAGTGTTTTTAACCAATCTTGTGCATCCAATAAGTTCATTTGTGTTATTGGATTAACATTTAGGTCATATTCGTCCTCCCTAGGCATATTCTTGTCCAATTAGGGTTTTTAACCAATCTTGTGCATCCAATAGGTGTGTTTGTGTCATCGGATGATCAATTAGGTCATTTTCGTCCTCCCTAGGCTTATTCTTGTCCAATTAGGGTTTTTAACCAATCTTGTGCATCCAATAAGTTCATTAGTGTCATTAGATGATCAATTAGGTCATTTTCGTCCTCCCTAGGCATGTTCTTGTCCAACTAGGGTTTTTAACCAATCTTGTGCATCCAATAGGTGAGTTTGTGTCATTGGATGAACAATTAGGTCATTTTCGTCCTCCCTAGGCTTATTCTTGTCCAATTAGGGTTTTTAACCAATCTTGTGCATCCAATAAGTTGAGTTGTGTCATTGGATTAACATTTAGCTCATTTTCGTTCTCCCTAGGCTTATTCTTGTCCAATTAGGGTTTTTAACCAATCTTGTGCTTCCAATAAGTTCATTTGTGTCATTGGATTAACATTTAGGTCATATCCGTCCTCCCTAGGCATATTCTTGTCCAATTAGGGTTTTTAACCAATCTTGTGCATCCAACAGGTGTGTTTGTGTCATTGGATGATCAATTAGGTCATTTTCGTCCTCCCTAGGCTTATTCTTGTCCAATTAGGGTTTTTAACCAATCTTGTGCATCCAATAAGTTCATTTGTGTTATTGGATGATCAATTAGGTCATTTTCGTCCTCCCTAGGCATATTCTTGACCAGCTAGGGTTTTTAACCAATCTTGTGCATCCAATAGGTGTGTTTGTGTCATTGGATGATCAATTAGGTCATTTTCGTCCTCCCTAGGCTTATTCTTGTCCAATTAGGGTTTTTAACCAATCTTGTGCATCCAATAAGTTCATTTGTGTTATTGGATTAACATTTAGGTCATATTCGTCCTCCCTAGGCATATTCTTGTCCAATTAGGGTTTTTAACCAATCTTGTGCATCCAATAGGTGTGTTTGTGTCATTGGATGATCTATTAGGTTATTTTCGTCCTCCCTAGGCTTATTCTTGTCCAATTAGGGTTTTTAACCAATCTTGTGCATCCAATAGGTGTGTTTGTGTCATTGGATGATCAATTAGGTCATTTTCGTCCTCCCTAGGCTTATTCTTGTCCAATTAGGGTTTTTAACCAATCTTGTGCATCCAATAAGTTCATTTGTGTTATTGGATTAACATTTAGGTCATATTCGTCCTCCCTAGGCATATTCTTGTCCAATTAGGGTTTTTAACCAATCTTGTGCATCCAATAGGTGTGTTTGTGGCATCGGATGATCAATTAGGTCATTTTCGTCATCCATAGGCATATTCTTGTCTAGTTAGGGTTTTTAACCAATCTTGTGCATCCAATAGGTGTGTTTGTGTCATTGGATGATCAATTAGGTCATTTTCGTCCTCCCTAGGCTTATTCTTGTCCAATTAGGGTTTTTAACCAATCTTGTGCATCCAATAAGTTCATTAGTGTCATTGGATGATCAATTAGGTCATTTTCGTCCTCCCTAGGCATGTTCTTGTCCAACTAGGTTTTTTAACCAATTTTGTGAATCCAATAGGTGTGTTTGTGTCATTGGATGATCAATTAGGTCATTTTCGTCCTCCCTAGGCTTATTCTTGTCCAATTAGGGTTTTTAACCAATCTTGTGCATCCAATAAGTTCATTAGTGTCATTGGATGATCAATTAGGTGATTTTCGTCCTCCCTTGGCATGTTCTTGTCCAACTAGGGTTTTTAACCAATCTTGTGCATCCAATAGGTGTGTTTGTGTCATTGGATGATCAATTAGGTCATTTTCTACCTCCCTAGGCTTATTCTTGTCCAATTTGGGTTTTTAACCAATCTTGTGCATCCAATAAGTTTGTTTGTGTCATTGAATTAATATTTAGGTCATTTTCGTCGTCCCTAGGCATATTCTTGTCCAATTAGGGTTTTTAACCAATCTTGTGCATCCAATAGGTGTGTTTGTGTCATTGGATGATCAATTAGGTCATTTTCTACCTCCCTAGGCTTATTCTTGTCAAATTAGGGTTTTTAACCAATCTTGTGCATCCAATAAGTTTGTTTGTGTCATTGAATTAATATTTAGGTCATTTTCGTCGTCCCTAGGCATATTCTTGTCCAATTAGGGTTTTTAACCAATCTTGTGCATCCAATAGGTGTGTTTGTGTCATTGGATGATCAATTAGGTCATTTTCGTCCTCCCTAGGCTAATTCTTGTCCAATTAGGGTTTTTAACCAATCTTGAGCGTCCAATAGGTGTGTTTGTGTCATTGGATGATCAATTAGGTCATTTTCGTCCTCCCTAGGCTTATTCTTGTCCAATTAGGGTTTTTAACCAATCTTGTGCATCCAATAGGTGTGTTTGTGTCATTGGATGATCAATTAGGTCATTTTCGTCCTCCCTAGGCTTATTCTTGTCCAATTAGGGTTTTTAACCAATCTTGTGCATCCAATAAGTTCATTTGTGTTATTGGATTAACATTTAGGTCATATTCGTCCTCCCTAGGCATATTCTTGTCCAATTAGGGTTTTTAACCAATCTTGTGCATCCAATAGGTGTGTTTGTGGCATCGGATGATCAATTAGGTCATTTTCGTCATCCATAGGCATATTCTTGTCTAGTTAGGGTTTTTAACCAATCTTGTGCATCCAATAGGTGTGTTTGTGTCATTGGATGATCAATTAGGTCATTTTCGTCCTCCCTAGGCTTATTCTTGTCCAATTAGGGTTTTTAACCAATCTTGTGCATCCAATAAGTTCATTAGTGTCATTGGATGATCAATTAGGTCATTTTCGTCCTCCTTAGGCATATTATTGTCCAATTAGGGTTTTTAACCAATCTTGTGCATCCAATAAGTTTGTTTGTGTCATTGAATTAATATTTAGGTCATTTTCGTCCTCCCTAGGCATATTATTGTCCAATTAGGGTTTTTAACCAATCTTGTGCATCTAATAGGTGTGTTTGTGTCATTGGATGATCAATTAGGTCATTTTCGTCCTCCCTATGCATATTCTTGTCCAATTAGGGTTTTTAACCAATCTTGTGCATCCAATAGGTGTGTTTGTGTCATTGGATGATCAATTAGGTCATTTTCGTCCTCCCTAGGCTTATTCTTGTCCAATTAGGGTTTTTAACCAATCTTGTGCATCCAATAAGTTGAGTTGTGTCATTGGATTAAGATTTAGGTCATTTTCGTTCTCCCTAGGCTTATTGTTGTCCAATTAGGGTTTTTAACCAATCTTTTGCATCCAATAAGTTCATTTGTGTTATTGGATTAACATTTAGGTCATATTCGTCCTCCCTAGGCATATTCTTGTCCAATTAGGGTTTTTAACCAATCTTGTGCATCCAATAGGTGTGTTTGTGTCATTGGATGATCAATTAGGTCATTTTCGTCCTCCCTAGGCATATTCTTGTCCAATTAGGGTTTTTAACCAATCTTGTGCATCCAATAGGTGTGTTTGTGTCATTGGATGATCAATTAGGTCATTTTCGTCCTCCCTAGGCTTATTCTTGTCCAATTAGGGTTTTTAACCAATCTTGTGCATCCAATAAGTTTGTTTGTGTCATTGAATTAATATTTAGGTCATTTTCGTCCTCCCTAGTTATATTCTTGTCCAATTAGGGTTTTTAACCAATCTTGTGCATCCAATAAGTTCATTTGTGTCATTGGATTAACATTTAGGTCATTTTCGTCCTCCCTAGGCATATTCTTGTCCAATTAGGGTTTTTAACCAATCTTGTGCATCCAATAAGTTTGTTTGTGTCATTGAATTAATATTTAGGTCATTTTCGTCCTCCCTAGGCTTATTCTTGTCCAAATAGGGTTTTTAACCAATCTTGTGCCTCCAATAGGTGTGTTTGTGTCATTGGATGATCAATTAGGTCATTTTCGTCCTCCCTAGGCTTATTCTTGTCTAATTAGGGTTTTTAACCAATCTTGTGCATCCAATAGGTGTGTTTGTGCCATTGGATGATCAATTAGGTCATTTTTGTCCTTCCTAGGCTTATTCTTGTCCAATTAGGGTTTTTAACCAATCTTGTGCATCTAATAGGTGTGTTTGTGTCATTGGATGATCAATTAGGTCATTTTCGTCCTCCCTAGGCTTATTCTTGTCCAATTATGGTTTTTAACCAATCTTGTGCATCCAATAGGTGTGTTTGTGTCATTGGATGATCAATTAGGTCATTTTCGTCCTCCCTAGGCATATTCTTGTCCAACTAGGGTTTTTAACCAATCTTGTGCATTCAATAAGTTGTGTTGTGTTATTGGATTAACATTTAGGTCATTTTCGTTCTCCCTAGGTTTATTCTTGTCCAATTAGGGTTTTTAACCAATCTTGTGCATCCAATAAGTTCATTTGTGTTATTGGATTAACATTTAGGTCATATTCGTCCTCCCTAGGCATATTCTTGTCCAATTAGGGTTTTTAACCAATCTTGTGCATCCAATAGGTGTGTTTGTGTCATTGGATGATCAATTAGGTCATTTTCGTCCTCCCTAGGCATATTCTTGTCCAGTTAGGGTTTTTAACCAATCTTGTGCATCCAATAGGTGTGTTTGTGTCATTGGATGATCAATTAGGTCATTTTCGTCCTCCCTAGGGTTATTCTTGTCCAATTAGGGGTTTTAACCAATCTTGTGCATCCAATAAGTTCATTAGTGTCATTGGATGATCAATTAGGTCATTTTTGTCCTCCCTAGGCATGTTCTTGTCCAACTAGGGTTTTTAACCAATCTTGTGCATCCAATAGGTGTGTTTGTGTCATTGGATGATCAATTAGGTCATTTTCGTCCTCCCTAGGCTTATTCTTGTCCAATTAGGGTTTTTAACCAATCTTGTGCATCCAATAAGTTTAGTTGTGTCATTGGATTAACATTTAGGTCATTTTCGTTCTCCCTAGGCTTATTCTTGTCCAATTAGGGTTTTTAACCAATCTTGTGCATCCAATAAGTTCATTTGTGTCATTGGATTAACATTTAGGTCATATCCGTCCTCCCTAGGCATATTCTTGTCCAATTAGGGTTTTTAACCAATCTTGTGCATCCAATATGTGTGTTTATCTCATTGGATGATCAATTAGGTCACTTTGATCCTCCCTAGGCTTATTCTTGTCTAATTAGGGTTTTTAACCAATCTTGTGCATCCAATAAGTTCATTTGTGTCATTGGATAAACATTTAGGTCATTTTCATCCTCCCTAGGTATATTCTTGTCCAATTAGGGTTTTTAACCAATCTTGTGCATCCAATAGGTGTGTTTGTGTCATTGGATGATCAATTTAGGTCATTTTCGTCCTCCCTAGGCATATTCTTGTCCAATTAGGGTTTTTAACCAATCTTGTGCATCCAATAGGTGTGTTTGTGTCATTGGATGATCAATTAGGTCATTTTCGTCCTCCCTAGGCATATTCTTGTCCAGTTAGGGTTTTTCACCAATCTTGTGCATCCAATAGGTGTGTTTGTGTCATTGGATGATCAATTAGGTCATTTTCGTCCTCCCTAGGCATATTCTTGTCCAATTAGTGTTTTTAACCAATCTTGTGCATCCAATAGGTGTGTTTGTGTCATTGGATGATCAATTAGGTCATTTTCGTCCTCCCTAGGCTTATTCTTGTCCAATTAGGGTTTTTAACCAATCTTGTGCATCCAATAAGTTAGTTTTTGTCATTGAATTAATATTTAGGTCATTTTCGTCCTCGCTAGGCATATTCTTGTCCAATTAGGGTTTTTAACCAATCTTGTGCATCCAATAGGTGTGTTTGTGTCATTGGATGATCAATTAGGTCATTTTCGTCCTCCCTAGGCTTATTCTTGTCCAATTAGGGTTTTTAACCAATCTTATGCATCCAATAAGTTTTTTTGTTTCATTGAATTAATATTTAGGTCATTTTCGTCATCCCTAGGCATATTCTTGTCCAATTAGGGTTTTTAACCAATCTTGTGCATCCAATAGGTGTGTTTGTGTCATTGGATGATCAATTAGGTCGTTTTCGTCTTCCCTAGGCTTATTCGTGTCCAATTAGGGTTTTTAACCAATCTTGTGCATCCAATAAGTTGAGTTGTTTCATTGGATTAACATTTAGGTCATTTTCGTCCCCCCTAGAATTATTCTTGTCCAATTAGGGTTTTTAACCAATCTTGTGCATCCAATAAGTTCATTTGTGTCATTGGATTAACATTTAGGTCATTTTCGTACTCCCTAGGCATATTCTTGTCCAATTAGGGTTTTTAACCAATCTTGTGTATCCAATAGGTGTGTTTGTGTCATTGGATGATCAATTAGGTCATTTTCGTCCTCTCTAGGCTTATTCTTGTCCAATTAGGGTTTTTAACCAATCTTGTGCATCCAATAGGTGTGTTTGTGTCATTGGATGAACAATTAGGTCATTTTCGTCCTCCCTAGGCTTATTCTTGTCCAATTAGGGTTTTTAACCAATCTTGTGCATCCAATAGGTGTGTTTGTGTCATTGGATGATCAATTAGGTCATTTTCGTCCTCCCTTGGCTTATTCTTGTCCAATTAGGGTTTTTAACCAATCTTGTGCATCCAATAAGTTCATCTGTGTCATTGGATTAACATTTAGGTCATATCCGTCCTCCCTAGGCATATTCTTGTCCAATTAGGGTTTTTAACCAATCTTGTGCATCCAATAAGTTCATTTGTGTTATTGGATTAACATTTAGGTCATATTCGTCCTCCCTAGGCATATTCTTGTCCAATTAGGGTTTTTAACCAATCTTGTGCATCCAATAGGTGTGTTTGTGTCATTGGATGATCAATTAGGTCATTTTCGTCCTCCCTAGGCATATTCTTGTCCAGTTAGGGTTTTTAACCAATCTTGTGCATCCAATAAGTTCATTAGTGTCATTGGATGATCAATTAGGTCATTTTCGTCCTCCCTAGGCATGTTCTTGTCCTACTAGGGTTTTTAACCAATCTTGTGCATCCAATAGGTGTGTTTGTGTCATTGGATGATCAAATAGGTTATTTTCGTCCTCCCTAGGCTTATTCTTGTCCAATTAGGGTTTTTAACCAATCTTGTGCATCCAATAAGTTCATTTGTGTTATTGGATTAACATTTAGGTCATATTTGTCCTCCCTAGGCATATTCTTGTCCAATTAGGGTTTTTAATCAATCTTGTGCATCCAATAGGTGTGTTTGTGTCATTGGATGATCAATTAGGTCATTTTCGTCCTCCCTAGGCATATTCTTGTCCAATTAGGGTTTTTAACCAATCTTGTGCATCCAATAGGTGTGTTTGTGTCATTGGATGATCAATTAGGTCATTTTCGTCCTCCCTATGCTTATTCTTGTCCAATTAGGGTTTTTAACCAATCTTGTGCATCCAATAAGTTCATTTGAGTCATTGGATGATCAATTAGGTCATTTTCGTCCTCCCTAGGCTTATTCTTGTCCAATTAGAGTTTTTAACCAATCTTGTGCATCCAATAGGTGTGTTTGTGTCATTGGATGATCAATTAGGTCATTTTCGTCCTCCCTAGGCATATTCTTGTCCAACTAGGATTTTTAACCAATCTTGTGCATCCAATAGGTGTGTTTGTGTCATTTGATGATCAATTAGGTCATTTTCGTCCTCCCTAGGCTTATTCTTGTCGAATTAGGGTTTTTAACCAATCTTGTGCATCCAATAGGTGTGTTTGTGTCATTGGATGATCAATTAGGTCATTTTCGTCCTCCCTAGGCTTATTCTTGTCCAATTAGGGTTTTTAACCAATCTTGTGCATCCAATAGGTGTGTTTGTGTCATTGGATGATTTATTAGGTCATTTTCGTTCTCCCTAGGCTTATTCTTGTCCAATTAGGGTTTTTAACCAATCTTGTGCATCCAATAAGTTCATTTGTGTTATTGGATTAACATTTAGGTCATATTCGTCCTCCCTAGGCATATTCTTGTCCAATTAGGGTTTTTAACCAATCTTGTGCATCCAATAGGTGTGTTTGTGTCATTGGATGATCAATTAGGTCATTTTCGTCCTCCCTAGGCATATTCTTGTCCAGTTAGGATTTTTAACCAATCTTGTGCATCCAATAGGTGTGTTTGTGTCATTGGATGATGAATTAGGTCATTTTCGTCCTCCCTATGCTTATTCTTGTCCAATTAGGGTTTTTAACCAATCTTGTGCATCCAATAGGTGTGTTTGTGTCATTGGATGATCAATTAGGTCATTTTCGTCCTCCCTAGGCATATTCTTGTCCAGTTAGGGTTTTTAACCAATCTTGTGCATCCAATAAGTTTGTTTGTGTCATTAAATTAATATTTAGGTCATTTTCGTCCTCCCTAGGCATATTCTTGTCCAATTAGGGTTTTTAACCAATCTTGTGCATCCAATAGGTGTGTTTGTGTCATTGGATGATCAATTATGTCATTTTCGTCCTCCCTAGGCATATTCTTGTCCTATTAGGATTTTTAACCAATCTTGTGCATCTAATAGGTGTGTTTGTGTCATTGGATGGTCAATTAGGTCATT
This sequence comes from Cicer pinnatifidum, assembly GCA_037974775.1. NCBI lineage: Eukaryota > Viridiplantae > Streptophyta > Magnoliopsida > Fabales > Fabaceae > Cicer > Cicer pinnatifidum. The sequence goes on along the minus strand of JBBPBR010001343.1, from coordinate 98,503 downwards.
TTCGTCCTCCCTAGGCTTATTCTTGTCCAATTAGGGTTTTTAACCAATCTTGTGCATCCAATAGGTGTGTTTGTGTCATTGGATGACCAATTAGGTCATTTTCGTCCTCCCTAGGCATATTCTTGTCCAATTAGGGTTTTTAACCAATCTTCTGCATCCAATAGGTGTGTTTGTGGCAATGGATGATCAATTAGGTCATTTTCGTCCTCCCTAGGCTTATTCTTGTCCAATTAGGGTTTTTAACCAATCTTGTGCATCCAATAGGTGTGTTTGTGTCATTGGATGATCAATTAGGTCATTTTCGTCCTCCCTAGGCTTATTCTTGTCCAATTAGGGTTTTTAACCAATCTTGTGCATCCAATAAGTTAAGTTGTGTCATTGGATTAACATTTAGGTCATTTTCGTCCACCCTAGGCTTATTCTTGTCCAATTAGGGTTTTTAACCAATCTTGTGCATCCAATAGGTGTGTTTGTGTCATTGGATGATCAATTAGGTCATTTTCGTCCTCCCTAGGCTTATTCTTGCCCAATTAGGGTTTTTAACCAATCTTGTGCATCCAATAAGTTGAGTTGTGTCATTGGATTAACATTTAGGTCATTTTCGTCCTCCCTAGGCTTATTCTTGTCCAATTAGGGTTTTAACCAATCTTGTGCATCCAATAAGTTCATTTGTGTCATTGGATTAACATTTAGGTCATTTTCGTCTTCCCTAGGCATATTCTTGTCCAATTAGAGTTTTAGACCAATCTTGTGCATCTAATAGGTGTGTTTGTGTCATTGGATGATCAATTAGGTTATTTCCGTCCTCCCTAGGCTAATTCTTTTCCAATAAGGGTTTTTAACTAATCTTGTGCATCCAATAAGTTCATTTGTGTCATTGGATGATCAATTAGGTCATTTTCGTCCTCCCTAGGCATATTCTTGTCCAATTAGGGTTTTTAACCAATCTTGTGCATCCAATAGGTGTGTTTGTGTCATTGGATGATCAATTAGGTCATTTTCGTCCTCCCTAGGCTTATTCTTGTCCAATTAGGGTTTTTAACCAATCTTGTGCATCCAATAGGTGTGTTTGTGTCATTGGATGATCAATTAGGTCATTTTCGTCCTCCCTAGGCTTATTCTTGTCCAATTAGGGTTTTTAACCAATCTTGTGCATCCAATAGGTGTGTTTGTGTCATTGGATGATCAATTAGGTCATTTTCGTCCTTTCTATGCTTATTTTTGTCCAATTAGGGTTTTTAAGCAATCTTGTGCATCCAATAAGTTCATTTGTGTCATTGGATGATCAATTAGGTCATTTTCGTCCTCCCTAGGCATATTCTTGTCCAACTAGGGTTTCTAACCAATCTTGTGCTTCCAATAGATGTGTTTGTGTCATTGGATGATCAATTAGGTCATTTTCGTCCTCCCTAGGCTTATTCTTGTCCAATTAGGGTTTTTAACCAATCTTGTGCATCCAATAGGTGTGTTTGTGTCATTGGATGATCAATTAGGTCATTTTCGTCCTCCCTAGGCTTATTCTTGTCCAATTAGGGTTTTTAACCAATCTTGTGCATCCAATAGGTGTGTTTGTGTCATTGGATGATCAATTAGGTCATTTTCGTCCTCCCTAGGCTTATTCTTGTCCAATTAGGGTTTTTAACCAATCTTGTGCATCCAATAGGTGTTTTTGTTTCATTGGATGATCAATTAGGTCATTTTCGTCCTCCCTAGGCTTATTCTTGTCCAATTAGGGTTTTTAACCAATCTTGTTCATCCAATAACTTTGTTTGTGTCATTGAATTTATATTTAGGTCATTTTCGTCCTCCCTTGGCATATTCTTGTCCAATTAGGGTTTTTAACCAATCTTGTGCATCCAATAGGTGTGTTTGTGTCATTGGATGATCAATTAGGTCGTTTTCGTCCTCCCTAGGCTTATTCTTGTCCAATTAGGGTTTTTAACCAATCTTGTGCATCCAATAAGTTCATTTGTGTCATTGGATTAACATTTAGGTCATATCAGTCCTCCCTAGGCATATTCTTGTCCAATTAGGGTTTTTAACCAATCTTGTGCATCCAATAAGTTCATTTGTGTTATTGGATTAACATTTAGGTCATATTCGTCCTCCCTAGGCATATTCTTGTCCAATTAGGGTTTTTAACCAATCTTGTGCATCCAATAACTTTGTTTGTGTCATTGAATTAATATTTAGGTCATTTTCGTCCTCCCTAGGCATATTCTTGTCCAATTAGGGTTTTTAACCATTCTTGTGCATCCAATAGGTGTGTTTGTGTCATTGGATGATCAATTAGGTCATTTTCGTCCTCCCAAGGCTTATTGTTGTCCAATTAGGGTTTTTAACCATTCTTGTGTATCCAATAAGTTCATTTGTGTCATTGAATTAACATTTAGGTCATATCCGTCCTCCCTAGGCATATTCTTGTCCAATTAGGGTTTTTAACCAATTTTGTGCATCCAATAGGTGTGATTGTGTCATTGGATGATTAATTAGGTCATTTTCGTCCTCCCTAGGCTTATTCTTGTCCAATTATGGTTTTTAACCAATCTTGTGCATCCAATAGGTGTGTTTGTGTCATTGGATGATCAATTAGGTCATTTTCGTCCTCCCTAGGCTTATTCTTGTCCAATTAGGGTTTTTAACCAATCTTGTGCATCCAATAGGTGTGTTTGTGTCATTGGATGATCAATTAGGTCATTTTCGTCCTCCCTAGGCTTATTCTTGTCCAATTAGGGTTTTTAACCAATCTTGTGCATCCAATAGGTGTGTATGTGTCGTTAGATGATCAATTAGGTTATTTTCGTCCTCCATAGGCTTATTCTTGTCCAATTAGGGTTTTTAACCAATCTTGTGCATCCAATAAGTTGAGTTGTGTCATTGGATTAACATTTAGGTCATTTTCGTCCTCCCTAGGCATATTCTTGTCCAATTAGGGTTTTTAACCAATCTTGTGCATCCAATAGGTGTTTAACCAATCTTGTGCATCCAATAGGTGTGTTTGTGGCAATAGATGATCAATTAGGTCATTTTCGTCCTCCCTAGGCTTATTCTTGTCCAATTAGGGTTTTTAACCAATCTTGTGCATCCAATAGGTGTGTATGTGTCATTGGATGATCAATTAGTTTATTTTCGTCCTCCCAATGCTTATTCTTGTCCAATTAGGGTTTTTAACCAATCTTGTGCATCCAATAGGTGTTTAACCAATCTTGTGCATCCAATAGGTGTGTTTGTGGCAATAGATGATCAATTATGTCATTTTGGTCCTCCCTAGGCTTATTCTTGTCCAATTAGGGTTTTTAACCAATCTTGTGCATCCAATAGGTGTGTTTGTGTCATTGGATGATCAATTAGGTCATTTTCGTCCTCCCTAGGCTTATTCTTGTCCAATTAGGGTTTTTAACCAATCTTGTGCATCCAATAAGTTGAGTTGTGTCATTGGATTAACATTTAGGTCATTTTCGTCCTCCCTAGGCTTATTCTTGTCCAATTAGGGTTTTTAACCAATCTTGTGCATCCAATAGGTGTGTTTGTGTCATTGGATGATCAATTAGGTCATTTTCGTCCTCCCTAGGCTTATTCTTGTCCAATTAGGGTTTTTAACCAATCTTGTGCATCTAATAGGTGTGTTTGTGTCATTGGATGATCAATTAGGTCATATTCTTCGTCCCTAGGCTTATTCTTGTCCCATTAAGGTTTTTAACCAATCTTGTGCATCCGTTAAGTTTGTTTGTGTCATTGAATTAATATTTAGGTCATTTTCGTCCTCCCTAGGCATACTCTTGTCCAATTAGGGTTTTTAACCAATTTTGTGCATCCAATAGGTGTGTTTGTGTCATTGGATGATCAATTAGGTCATTTTCGTCCTCCCTAGGCTTATTCTTGTCCAATTAGGGTTTTTAACCAATCTTGTGCTTCCAATAAGTTCATTTGTGTCATTGGATTAACATTTAGGTCATATCCGTCCTCCCTAGGCATATTCTTGTCCAATTAGGGTTTTTAACCAATCTTGTGCATCCAATAGGTGTGTTTGTGTCAGTGGTTGATCAATTAGGTCATTTTCGTCCTTCCTAGGCTTATTCTTGTCCAATTAGGGTTTTTAACCAATCTTGTGCATCCAATAAGTTCATTTGTGTTATTGGATTAACATTTAGGTCATATTCGTCCTCCCTAGGCATATTCTTGTCCAATTAGGGTTTTTAACCAATCTTGTGCATCCAATAGGTGTGTTTGTGTCATTGGATGATCAATTAGGTCATTTTCGTCCTCCCTAGGCTTATTCTTGTCCAATTAGGGTTTTTAACCAATCTTGTGCATCTAATAGGTGTGTATGTGTCATTGGATGATCAATTAGGTCATTTTCGTCCACCCTAGGCATATTCTTGTCCAATTAGGGTTTTTAACCAATCTTGTGCATCAAATAGGTGTGTTTGTGTCATTGGATGATCAATTAGGTCATTTTCGTCCTCCCTAGGCTTATTCTTGTCCAATTAGGGTTTTTAACCAATCTTGTGCATCCAATAACTTTGTTTGTGTCGTTGAATTAATATTTAGGTCATTTTCGTCCTCCCTAGGCTTATTCTTGTCCAATTAGGGTTTTTAACCAATCTTGTGCATCCAATAGGTGTGTTTGTGGCAATGGATGATCAATTAGGTCATTTTTGTCCTCCCTAGGCTTATTCTTGTCTAATTAGGGTTTTTAACCAATCTTGTGCATCCAATAGGTGTGTTTGTGTCATTGGATGATCAATTAGGTCATTTTCGTCCTCCCTAGGCATATTCTTGTCCAATTAGGGTTTTTAACCAATCTTGTGCATCCAACAGGTGTGTTTGTGTCATTGGATGATCAATTAGGTCATTTTCGTCCTCCCTAGGCTTATTCTTGTCCAATTAGGGTTTTTAACCAATCTTGTGCATCCAATAACTTTGTTTGTGTCATTGAATTAATATTTGGGTCATTTTCGTTCTCCCTAGGCATATTCTTGTCCAATTAGGGTTTTTAACCAATCTTGTGCATCCAATAGGTGTGTTTGTGTCATTGGATGATCAATTAGGTCATTTCCGTCCTCCCTAGGCTTATTCTTGTCCAATTATGGTTTTTAACCAATCTTGAGCATCCAATAGGTGTGTTTGTGTCATTGGATGAATAATTAGGTCATTTTTCGTCCTCCCTAGGCATATTCTTGTCCAATTAGTGTTTTTAACCAATCTTGTGCATCCAATAGGTGTGTTTGTGTCATTGGATGATCAATTAGGTCATTTTCGTCCTCCCTAGGCATATTCTTGTCTAACTAGGGTTTTTAACCAATCTTGTGCATCCAATAGGTGTGTTTGTGTCATTGGATGATCAATTAGTTCATTTTCGTCCTCCCTAGGCTTATTCTTGTCCAATTAGGGTTTTTAACCATTCTTGTGCATCCAATAAGTTGAGTTGTGTCATTGGATTAACATTTAGGTCATTTTCGTTCTCCCTAGGCTTATTCTTGTCCAATTAGGGTTTTCAACCAATCTTGTGAATCCGATAAGTTTGTTTGTGTCATTGAATTAATATTTAGGTCATTTTCGTCCTCCCTAGTCATATTCTTGTCCAATTAGGGTTTTTAACCAATCTTGTCCATCCAATAGGTGTGTTTGTGTCATTGGATGATCAATTATGTCATTTTCGTCCTCCCTAGGCTTATTCTTGTCCAATTAGGGTTTTTAAACAATCTTGTACATCCAATAACTTTGTTTGTGTCATTGAAATAATATTTAGGTCATTTTCGTCCTGCCTAGGCATATTCTTGTCCAATTAGGGTTTTTAACCAATCTTGTGCATCCAATAGGTGTGTTTGTGTCATTGGATGATCAATTAGGTCATTTTCGTCCTCCCTAGGCTTATTCTTGTCCAATTAGGGTTTTTAACCAATCTTGTGCATCCAATAAGTTCATTTGTGTTATTGGATGATCAATTAGGTCATTTTCGTCCTCCCTAGGCATATTCTTGTCTAACTAGGGTTTTTAACCAATCTTGTGCATCCAATAGGTGTGTTTGTGTCATTGGATGATCAATTAGTTCATTTTCGTCCTCCCTAGGCTTATTCTTGTCCAATTAGGGTTTTTAACCATTCTTGTGCATCCAATAAGTTGAGTTGTGTCATTGGATTAACATTTAGGTCATTTTCGTTCTCCCTAGGCTTATTCTTGTCCAATTAGGGTTTTCAACCAATCTTGTGCATCCAATAAGTTCATTTGTGTTATTGGATTAACATTTAGGTCATATTCGTCCTCCCTAGGCATATTCTTGTCCAATTAGGGTTTTTAACCAATCTTGTGCAACCAATAGGTGTGTTTGTGTCATTGGATGATCAATTAGGTCATTTTCGTCCTCCCTAGGCTTTTTCTTGTCCAATTAGGGTTTTTAACCAATCTTGTGCATCCAATAAGTTCATTAGTGCACATTGGATGATCAATTAGGTCATTTTCGTCCTCCCTAGGCATGTTCTTGTCCAACTAGGGTTTTTAACCAATCTTGTGCATCCAATAGGTGTGTTTGTGTCATTGGATGATCAATTAGGTCATTTTCGTCCTCCCTAGGCTTATTCTTGACCAATTAGGGTTTTTAACCAATCTTGTGCATCCAATAAGTTGAGTTGTGTCATTGGATTTGCATTTAGGTCATTTTCGTCCTCCCTAGGCTTATTTTTGTCCAATTAGGGTTTTTAACCAATCTTGTGCATCCAATAAGTTCATTTGTGTCATTGGATTAACATTTAGGTCATTTTCGTCCTCCCTAGGCATATTCTTGTCCAATTAGGGTTTTTAACCAATCTTGTGCATCCAATAGGTGTGTTTGTGTCATTGGATGATCAATTAGGCAATTTTCGTCCTCCCTAGGCTTATTCTTGTCCAATTAGGGTTTTTAACCAATCTTGTGCATCCAATAGGTGTGTTTGTGTCATTGGATGATCAATTAGGTCATTTTCGTCCTCCCTAGGCTTATTCTTGTCCAATTAGGGTTTTTAACCAATCTTGTGCATCCAATAGGTTTGTTTGTGTCATAGAATTAATATTTAGGTCATTTTCGTCCTCCCTAGGCTTATTCTTGTCTAATTAGGGTTTTTAACCAATCTTGTGCATCCAATAACTTTGATTGTGTCATTGAATTAATATTTAGGTCATTTTCGTCCTCCCTAGGCATATTCTTGTCCAATTAGGGTTTTTAACCAATCTTGTGCATCCAATAGGTGTGTTTGTGGCAATGGATGATCAACTAGGTCATTTTCGTCTTCCCTAGGCTTATTCTTGTCCAATTAGGGTTTTTAACCAATCTTGTGCATCCAATAGGTGTGTTTGTGTCATTGGATGATCAATTAGGTCATTTTCGTCCTCCCTAGGCTTATTCTTGTCCAATTAGGGTTTTTAACCAATCTTGTGCATCCAATAAGTTGAGTTGTTTCATTGGATTAACATTTAGGTCATTTTCGTCCCCCCTAGGCTTAATCATGTCCAATTAGGGTTTTTAACCAATCTTGTGCATCCAATAAGTTCATTTGTGTCATTGGATTAACATTTAGGTCATTTTCGTCCTCCCTAGGCATATTCTTGTCCAATTAGGGTTTTTAACCAATCTTGTGTTTCCAATAGGTGTGTTTGTGTCATTGGTTGATCAATTAGGTCATTTTCGTCCTCCCTTGGCTTATTCTTGTCCAATTAGGGTTTTTAACCAATCTTGTGCATCCAATAGGTGTGTTTGTGTCATTGGATGATCAATTAGGTCATTTTCGTCCTCCCTAGGCTTATTCTTGTCCAATTAGGGTTTTTAACCAATCTTGTGCATCCAATAACTTTGTTTGTGTCATTGAATTAATATTTATGTCATTTTCCTCCTCCCTAGGCATATTCTTGTCCAATTAGGGTTTTTAACCAATCTTGTGCATCCAATAGGTGTGTTTGTGTCATTGGATGATCAATTAGGTCATTTTCGTCCTCCCTAGGCTTATTCTTATCCAAATAGGGTTTTTAACCAATATTGTGCATCCAATAAGTTAATTTGTGTCATTGGATTAAGATTTAGGTCATTTTCGTCCTCCCTAGGCATATTCTTGGCCAATTAGGGTTTTTAACCAATCTTGTGCTTCCAATAGGTGTGTTTGTGTCATTGGATGATCAATTAGGTCATTTTCGTCCACCCTAGGCTTATTCTTGTCCAATTAGGGTTTTTAACCAATCTTGTGCATCCAATAAGTTTGTTTATGTCATTGAATTAATATTTAAGTCATTTTCGTCCTCCCTAGGCATATTCTTGTCCAATTAGGGTTTTTAACCAATCTTGTGCATCCAATAGGTGTGTTTGTGTCATTGGATGATCAATTAGGTCATTTTCGTCCTCCCTAGGCTTATTCTTGTCCAATTAGGGTTTTTAACCAATCTTGTGCATCCAATAAGTTGAGTTGTGTCATTGGATTAACATTTAGGTCATTTTCGTCCTCCCTAGGCTTATTCTTGTCCAATTAGGGTTTTTAACCAATCTTGTGCATCCAATAGGTGTGTTTGTGTCATTGGATGATCAATTAGGTCATTTTCGCCCTCCATAGGCTTATTCTTGTCCAATTAGGGTTTTTAACCAATCTTTTGCATCCAATAAGTTGAGTTGTGTCATTGGATTAACATTTAGGTCATTTTCGTCCTCCCTAGGCTTATTCTTGTCCAATTAGGGTTTTTAACCAATCTTGTGCATCCAATAAGTTCATTTGTGTCATTGGATTAACATTTAGGTCATTTTCGTCCTCCCTAGCCATATTCTAGTCCAATTAGGGTTTTTAACCGATCTTGTGCATCCAATAGGTGTGTTTGTGTCATTGGATGATCAATTAGGTCATTTTCGTCCTCCCTAGGCATATTCTTGTCCAATTAGGGTTTTTAACCAATCTTGTGCATCCAATAGGTGTGTTTGTGTCATTGGATGATCAATTAGGTCCTTTACGTCCTCCCTAGGCTTATTCTTGTCCAATTAGGGTTTTTAACCAATCTTGTGCATCCAATAGGTGTGTTTGTGTCATTGGATGATCAATTAGGTCATTTTCGTCCTCCCTAGGCTTATTCTTGTCCAATTAGGGTTTTTAACCATTCTTGTGCATCCAATTAGTTGAGTTGTGTCATTGGATTAACATTTAGGTCATTTTCGTCCTCCCTAGGCTTATTCTTGTCCAATTAGAGTTTTTAACCAATCTTGTGCATCCAATAGGTGTGTTTGTGTCATTGGATGATCAATTAGGTCATTTTCGTCCTCCCTAGGCCTATTCTTGTCCAATTAGGGTTTTTAACCAATCTTGTGCATCCAATAAGTTCATTTGTGTCATTGGATGATCAATTAGGTTATTTTCGTCCTCCCTAGGCATATTCTTGTCCAATTAGGGTTTTTAACCAATCTTGTGCATCCAATAAGTTCATTTGTGTCATTGGATTAACATTTAGGTCATTTTCGTCCTCCCTAGGCATATTCTTGTCCAATTAGGGTTTTTAACCAATCTTGTGCATCCAATAAGTTCATTTGTGTCATTGGATTAACAGTTAGGTCATTTTCGTCCTCCCTAGGCATATTCTTGTCCAATTAGGGTTTTTAACCAATCTTGTGCTTCCAATAGGTGTGTTTGTGTCATTGGATGATCAATTAGGTCATTTTCGTCCTCCATAGGCTTATTCTTGTCCAATTAGGGTTTTTAACTAATCTTTTGCATCCAATAAGTTCATTTGTGTCATTGGATTAACAGTTAGGTCATTTTCGTCCTCCCTAGGCATATTCTTGTCCAATTAGGGTTTTTAACCAATCTTGTGCTTCCAATAGGTGTGTTTGTGTCATTGGATGATCAATTAGGTCATTTTCGTCCTCCATAGGCTTATTCTTGTCCAATTAGGGTTTTTAACTAATCTTGTGCATCCAATAAGTTCATTTGTGTCATTGGATGATCAATTAGGTCATTTTTGTCCTCCCTAGGCATATTCTTGTCCAACTAGGGTTTTAAACCAATCTTGTGCATCTAATAGGTGTTTTTGTGTCATTGGATGATCAATTAGATCATTTTCGTCCTCCCTAGGCTTATTCTTGTCCAATTAGGGTTTTTAACCAATCTTGTGCATCCAATAGGTGTGTTTGTGTCATTGGATGATCAATTAGGTCATTTTCGTCCTCCCTAGGCTTATTCTTGTCCAATTAGGGTTTTTAACCAATCTTGTGCATCCAATAACTTTGTTTGTGTCATTGAATTAATATTTAGGTCATTTTCGTCCTCCCTAGGCATATTCTTGTCCAATTAGGGTTTTTAACCAATCTTGTGCATCCAATAGGTGTGTTTGTGTCATTGGATGATCAATTAGGTCATTTTCGTCCTCCCTAGGCTTATTCTTGTCCAATTAGGGTTTTTAACCAATCTTGTTCATCCAATAGGTGTGTTTGTGTCAATGGATGATCAATTAGGTCGTTTTCGTCGTCCCTAGGCTTATTCATGTCCAATTAGGGTTTTTAACCAATCTTGTGCATCCAATAGGTGTGTTTGTGTCATTGGATGATCAATTAGGTCATTTTCGTCCTACCTAGACTTATTCTTGTCAAATTAGGGTTTTTAATCAATCTTGTGCATCCAATAACTTTGTTTGTGTCATTGAATTAATATTTAGGTCATTTTCGTCCTCCCTAGGCATATTCTTGTCCAATTAGGGTTTTTAACCAATCTTGTGCATCCAATAGGTGTGTTTGTGTCATTGGATGATCAATTAGGTCATTTTCGTCCTCCCTAGGCTTATTCTTGTCCAATTAGGGTTTTTAACCAATCTTGTGCATCCAATAGGTGTGTTGTGTCATTGGATGATCAATTAGGTCATTTTCGTCCTCGCTAGGCATATTCTTGTCCAATTAGGGTTTTTAACCAATCTTGTGCATCCAATAGGTGTGTTTGTGTCATTGGATGATCAATTAGGTCATTTTCGTCCTCCCTAGGCTTATTCTAGTCCAATTAGGGTTTTTAACCGATCTTGTGCATCCAATAAGTTGAGTTGTGTCATTGGATTAACATTTAGGTCATTTTCGTTCTCCCTAGGCTTATTCTTGTCCAATTAGGGTTTTTAACCAATCTTGTGCATCCAATAGGTGTGTTTGTGTCATTGGATGATCAATTAGGTCATTTCCGTTCTCCCTAGGCTTTTTCTTGTCCAATTAGGGTTTTTAACCAATCTTGTGCATCTAATAAGTTCGTTAGTGTCATTGGATGATCAATTAGGTCATTTTCGTCCTCCCTAGGCTTTTTCTTGTCCAATTAGGGTTTTTAACCAATCTTGTGCATCCAATAAGTTCATTAGTGTCATTGGATAATCAATTAGGTCATTTTCGTCCTCCCTAGGCATGTTCTTGTCCAACTAGGGTTTTTAACCAATGTTGTGCATCCAATAGGTGTGTTTGTGTCATTGGATGATCAATTATGTCATTTACGTCCTCCCTAGGCTTATTCTTGTCCAATTAGGGTTTTTAACCAATCTTGTGCATCCAATAAGTTGAGTTGTGTCATTGGATTAACGTTTAGGTCATTTTTGTTCTCCCTAGGCTTATTCTTGTCCAATTAGGGTTTTTAACCAATCTTGTGCATCCAACAGGTGTGTTTGTGTCATCGGATGATCAATTAGGTCATTTTTGTCCTCCCTAGGCTTATTCTTGTCCAATTAGGGTTTTTAACCAATCTTGTGCATCCAATAAGTTCATTTGTGTTATTGGATGATCAATTAGGTCATTTTCGTCCTCCCTAGGCATATTCTTGACCAGCTAGGGTTTTTAACCAATCTTGTGCATCCAATAGGTGTCTTTGTGTCATTGGATGATAAATTAGGTCATTTTCGTCCTCCCTAGGCTTATTCTTGTCTAATTAGGGTTTTTAACCAATCTTGTGCATCCAATAAGTTGAGTTGTGTCATTGGATTAGCATTTATGTCATTTTCGTTACCCCTAGGCTTATTCTTGTCCAATTAGGGTTTTTAACCAATCTTGTGCATCCAATAAGTTCATTTGTGTTATTGGATTAACATTTAGGTCATATTCGTCCTCCCTAGGCATATTCTTGTCCAATTAGGGTTTTTAACCAATCTTGTGCATCCAATAGGTGTGTTTGTGTCATTGGATGATCAATTAGGTCATTTTCGTCCTCCCTAGGCATATTCTTGTCCTATTAGGGTTTTTAACCAATCTTGTGCATCCAATAGGTGTGTTTGTGTCATTGGATGGTCAATTAGGTCATTTTCGTCCTCCTTAGGCTTATTCTTGTCCAATTAGGGTTTTTAACCAATCTTGTGCATCCAATAGGTGTGTTTGTGTCATTGGATGACCAATTAGGTCATTTTCGTCCTCCCTAGGCATATTCTTGTCCAATTAGGGTTTTTAACCAATCTTGTGCATCCAATAGGTGTGTTTGTGTCATTGGATGATCAATTAGGTCATTTTCGTCCTCCCTAGGCTTATTCTTGTCCAATTAGGGTTTTTAACCAATCTTGTGCATCCAATAAGTTCATTTGTGTCATTGGATGAACATTTAGGTCATTTTCGTCCTGCCTAGGCATATTCTTGTCCAATTAGGGTTTTTAACCAATCTTGTGCATCCAATAGGTGTGTTTGTGTCATTGGATGATCAATTAGGTCATTTTCGTCCTCCCTAGGCTTATTCTTGCCCAATTAGGGTTTTTAACCAATCTTGTGCATCCAATAAGTTGAGTTGTGTCATTGGATTAGCATTTAGGTCATTTTCGTCATCCCAAGGCATATTCTTGTCCAACTAGGGTTTTTAACCAATCTTGTGCATCCAATAGGTGTGTTTGTGTCATTGGATGATCAATTAGGTCATTTTCGTCTTCCCTAGGCATATTCTTGTCCAACTAGGGTTTTTAACCAATCTTGTGCATCCAATAGGTGTGTTTGTGTCATTGGATGATCAATTAGGTCATTTTCGTCCTCCCTAGGCTTATTCTTGTCCAATTAGGGTTTTTAACCAATCTTGTGCATCCAATATGTGTGTTTGTTTCATTAGATGATCAATTAGGTCATTTTCGTCCTCCCTAGGCTTATTCTTGTCCAATTAGGGTTTTTAACCAATCTTGTGCATCCAACAAGTTTGTTTATGTCATTGAATTATTATTTAGGTCATTTTTGTCCTCCCTAGGCATATTCTTGTCCAATTAGGGTTTTTAACCAATCTTGTGCATCCAATAGGTGTGTTTGTGTCATTGGATGATCAATTAGGTCATTTTCGTCCTCCCTAGGAATATTCTTGTCCAATTAGGGTTTTTAACCGATCTTGTGCATCCAATAACTTTGTTTGTGTCGTTGAATTAATATTTAGGTCATTTTCGTCCTCCCTAGGCATATTCTTGTCCAATTAGGGTTTTTAACCAATCTTGTGCATCCAATAGGTGTGTTTGTGGCAATGGATGATCAAGTAGGTCATTTTCGTCCTCCCTAGGCTTATTCTTGTCCAATTAGGGTTTTTAACCAATCTTGTGCATCCAATAGGTGTGTTTGTGTCATTGGATGATCAATTAGGTCATTTTCGTCCTCCCTAGGCTTATTCTTGTCCAATTAGGGTTTTTAACCAATCTTGTGCTTCCAATAAGTTTGTTAGTGTCATTAAATTAATATTTAGGTCATTTTCGTCCTCCCTAGGCATATTCTTGTCCAATTAGGGTTTTTAACCAATCTTGTGCATTCAATAAGTTTGTTTGTTTCATTGAATTAATATTTAGGTCATTTTCGTCCTCCCTAGGCATATTCTTGTCCAATTAGGGTTTTTAACCAATCTTGTGCATCCAATAGGTGTGTTTGTGGCATTGGATGATCAATTAGGTCATTTTCGTCCTCCCTAGGCTTATTCTTGTCCAATTAGGGTTTTTAACCAATCTTGTGCTTCCAATAGGTGTGTTTGTGTCATTGGATGATCAATTAGGTCATTTTCGTCCTCCCTAGGCTTATTCTTGTCCAATTAGGGTTTTTAACCAATCTTGTACATCCAATAAGTTGAGTTGTGTCATTGGATTAACATTTAGGTCATTTTCGTCCACCTTAGGCTTATTCTTGTCCAATTAGGGTTTTTAACCAATCTTGTGCATCCAATAGGTGTGTTTGTGTCATTGGATGATCAATTAGGTCATTTTCGTCCTCCCTAGGCTTATTCTTGTCCAATTAGGGTTTTTAACCAATCTTGTGCATCCAATAAGTTCATTTGTGTCATTGGATGATCAACTAGGTCATTTTCGTCCTCCCTAGGCATGTTCTTGTCCAACTAGGGTTTTTAACCCATCTTGTGCATCCAATAGGTGAGTTTGTGTCATTGGATGAACAATTAGGTCATTTACGTCCTCCCTAGGCTTATTCTTGTCCAATTAGGGTTTTTAACCAATCTTGTGCATCCAATAAGTTGAGTTGTGTCATTGGATTAACATTTAGGTCATTTTCGTTCTCCCTAGGCTTATTCTTGTCCAATTAGGGTTTTTAACCAATCTTGTGCATCCAATAAGATCATTTGTGTTATTGGATTAACATTTAGGTCATATTCGTCCTCCCTAGGCATATTCTTGTCCAATTAGGGTTTTTAACCAATCTTGTGCATCCAATAGGTGTGTTTGTGTCATTGGATGATCAATTAGGTCATTTTCGTCCTCCCTAGGCATATTCTTGTCCAGTTAGGGTTTTTAACCAATCTTGTGCATCCAATAGGTGTGTTTGTGTCATTGGATGATCAATTAGGTCATTTTCGTCCTGCCTAGGCTTATTCTTGTCCAATTAGGGTTTTTAACCAATCTTGTGCATCCAATAGGTGTGTTTGTGTCATTGGATGATCAATTAGGTCATTTTCGTCCTCCCTAGGCTTATTCTTGTCCAATTAGGGTTTTTAACCAATCTTGTGCATCCAATAAGTTGAGTTGTGTCATTGGATTAAGATTTAGGTCATTTTCGTTCTCCCTAGGCTTATTGTTGTCCAATTAGGGTTTTTAACCAATCTTTTGCATCCAATAAGTTCATTTGTGTTATTGGATTAACATTTAGGTCATATTCGTCCTCCCTAGGCATATTCTTGTCCAATTAGGGTTTTTAACCAATCTTGTGCATCCAATAGGTGTGTTTGTGTCATTGGATGATCAATTAGGTCATTTTCGTCCTCCCTAGGCATATTCTTGTCCAATTAGGGTTTTTAACCAATCTTGTGCATCCAATAGGTGTGTTTGTGTCATTGGATGATCAATTAGGTCATTTTCGTCCTCCCTAGGCTTATTCTTGTCCAATTAGGGTTTTTAACCAATCTTGTGCATCCAATAAGTTTGTTTGTGTCATTGAATTAATATTTAGGTCATTTTCGTCCTCCCTAGTTATATTCTTGTCCAATTAGGGTTTTTAACCAATCTTGTGCATCCAATAAGTTCATTTGTGTCATTGGATTAACATTTAGGTCATTTTCGTCCTCCCTAGGCATATTCTTGTCCAATTAGGGTTTTTAACCAATCTTGTGCATTTAATAAGTTGAGTTGTGTCATTGGATTAACATTTAGGTCATTTTCGTTCTCCCTAGGCTTATTCTTGTCCAATTAGGGTTTTTAACCAATCTTGTGCATCCAATAAGTTCATTTGTGTCATTGGATTAACATTTAGGTCATATTCGTCCTCCCTAGGCATATTCTTGTCCAGTTAGGGTTTTTAACCAATCTTGTACATCCAATAACTTTGTTTGTGTCATTGAATTAATATTTAGGTCATTTTCGTCCTCCCTAAGCATATTCTTGTCCAATTAGGGTTATTAACCAATATTGTGCATCCAATAGGTGTGTTTGTGTCATTGGATGATCAATTAGGTCATTTTCGTCCTCCCTAGGCTTATTCTTGTCCAATTAGGGTTTTTAACCAATCTTGTGCATCCAATAAGTTGAGTTGTGTCATTGGATTAACATTTAGGTCATTTTCGTTCTCCCTAGGCTTATTCTTGTCCAATTAGGGTTTTTAACCAATCTTGTGCATCCAATAAGTTCATTTGTGTCATTGGATGATAAATTAGGTCATTTATGTCCTCCCTAGGCATATTCTTGTCCAACTAGGGTTTTTAACCTATCTTGTGCACCCAATAGGTGTGTTTGTGTCATTGGATGATCAATTAGGTCATTTCCGTCTTCCCTAGGCTTATTCTTGTCCAATTAGGGTTTTTAACCAATCTTGTGCATCCAATAAGTTGAGTTGTGTCATTGGATTAACATTTAGGTCATTTTCGTCCTCCCTAGGCTTATTCTTGTCCAATTAGGGTATTTATCCAATCATGTGCATCCAATAAGTTCATTTGTGTCATTGGATTAACATTTAGGTCATTTTCGTCCTCCCTAGGCATATTCTTGTCCAATTAGGGTTTTTAACAAATCTTGTGCATCCAATAGGTGTGTTTGTGTCATTGGATGATCAATTAGGTCATTTTCGTCCTCCCTAGGCTTATTCTTGTCCAATTAGGGTTTTTAACCAATCTTGTGCATCCAATAGCTGTGTTTGTGTCATTGGATGATCAATTAGGTCATTTTCGTCGTCCCTAGGCTTATTCTTGTCAAATTAGGGTTTTTTTAACCAATCTTGTGCATCCGATAAGTTTGTTTGTGTCATTGAATTAATATTTAGGTCATTTTCGTCCTCCCTAGGCATATTCTTGTCCAATTAGGGTTTTTAACCAATCTTGTGCATCCAATAGGTGTGTTTGTGTCATTGGATGATCAATTAGGTCATTTTCGTTCTCCCTAGGCTTATTCTTGTCCAATTAGGGTTTTTAACCAATCTTGTGCATCCAATAAGTTGAGTTGTGTCATTGGATTAACATTTAGGTCATTTTCGTAATCCCTAGGCTTATTCTTGTCCAATTAGGGTTTTTAACCAATCTTGTGCATCCAATAGGTGTGTTTGTGTCATTGGATGATCAATTAGGTCAATTTCGTCCTCCATAGGCTTATTCTTGTCCAATTAGAGTTTTTAACCAATCTTGTGCATCCAATAAGTTGAGTTGTGTCATTGGATTAACATTTAGGTCATTTTCGTCCTCCCTAGGCTTATTCTTGTCCAATTAGGGTTTTTAACCAATCTTGTGCATCCAATAAGTTCATTTGTGTCATTGGATTAACATTTAGGTCATTTTCGTCCTCCCTAGGCATATTCTTGTCCAATTAGGGTTTTTAACCAATCTTGTGCATCATATAGGTGTGTTTGTGTCATTGGATGATCAATTAGGTTATTTTCGTCCTCCCTAGGCTTATTCTTGTCCAATTAGGGTTTTTAACCAATCTTGTGCATCCAATAGGTGTGTTTGTGTCATTGGATGACCAATTAGGTCATTTTCGTCCACCCTAGGCATATTCTTGTCCAATTAGGGTTTTTAACCAATCTTGTGCATCCAATAGGTGTGTTTATGGCAATGGATGATCAATTAGGTCATTTTCGTCCTCCCTAGGCTTATTCTTGTCCAATTAGGGTTTTTAACCAATCTTGTGCATCCAATAGGTGTGTTTGTGTCATTGGATGATCAATTAGGTCATTTTCGTCCTCCCTAGGCTTATTCTTGTCCAATTAGGGTTTTTAACCAATCTTGTGCATCCAATAGGTGTGTTTGTGTCATTGGATGATCGATTAGGTCATTTTCGTCCTCCCTAGGCTTATTCTTGTCCAATTAGGGTTTTTAACCAATCTTGTGCATCCAATAGGTGTGTTTGTGTCATTGGATGATCAATTAGGTCATTTTCATCCTCCCTAGACTTATTCTTGTCCAATTAGGGTTTTTAACCAATCTTGTGCATCCATTAAGTTCATTTGTGTCATTGGATTAACATTTAGGTCATTTTCGTCCTCCCTAGGCATATTCTTGTCCAATTAGGGTTTTTAACCAATCTTGTGCATCCAATAGGTGTGTTTGTGTCATTGGATGATCAATTAGGTCATTTTCGTCCTTTCTATGCTTATTCTTGTCCAATTAGGGTTTTTAACCAATCTTGTGCATCCAATAAGTTCATTTGTGTCATTGGATGATCAATTAGGTCATTTTCGTCCTCGCTAGGCATATTCTTGTCCAACTAGGGTTTTTAACCAATCTTGTGCTTCCAATAGGTGTGTTTGTGTCATTGGATGATCAATTAGGTCATTTTCGTCCTCCCAAGGCTTATTCTTGTACAATTAGGGTTTTTAACAAATCTAGTGCATCCAATAAGTTCATTTGTGTCATTGGATGATCAATTAGGTCATTTTCGTCCTCCCTAGGCTTATTCTTGTCCAATTAGGGATTTTAACCAATCTTGTGCATCCAATAGGTGTGTTTGTGTCATTGGATGATCAATTAGGTCATTTTCGTCCTCCCTAGGCATATTCTTATCCAATTAGGGTTTTTAACCAATCTTGTGCATCCAATAGGTGTGTTTGTGTCATTGGATGATCAATTAGGTCATTTTCGTCCTTTCTATGCTTATTCTTGTCCAATTAGGGTTTTTAACCAATCTTGTGCATCCAATAAGTTCATTTGTGTCATTGGATGATCAATTAGGTCATTTTCGTCCTCCCTAGGCACATTCTTGTCCAACTAGGGTTTTTAACCAATCTTGTGCTTCCAATAGGTGTGTTTGTGTCATTGGATGATCAATTAGGTCATTTTCGTCCTCACTAGGCATATTCTTGTCCAATTAGGGGTTTTAAACAATCTTGTGCATCCAATAAGTGTGTTTGTGTCATTGGATGATCAATTAGGTCATTTTCGTCCTCCCTAGGCTTATTCTTGTCCAATTAGGGTTTTTAACCAATCTTGTGCATCCAATAGGTGTGTTTGTGTCATTGGATGACCAATTAGGTCATTTTCGTCCACCCTAGGCATATTCTTGTCCAATTAGGGTTTTTAACCAATCTTGTGCATCCAATAGGTGTGTTTATGGCAATGGATGATCAATTAGGTCATTTTCGTCCTCCCTAGGCTTATTCTTGTCCAATTAGGGTTTTTAACCAATCTTGTGCATCCAATAGGTGTGTTTGTGTCATTGGATGATCAATTAGGTCATTTTCGTCCTCCCTAGGCTTATTCTTGTCCAATTAGGGTTTTTAACCAATCTTGTGCATCCGATAAGTTTGTTTGTGTCATTGGATGATTAATTAGGTCATTTTCATCCTCCCTAGGCATATTCTTGTCCAATTAGGGTTTTTAACCAATCTTGTGCATCCAATAGGTGTGTTTGTGTCATTGGATGATCAATTAGGTCATTTTCGTCCTCCCTAGGCATATTCTTGTCCTATTAGGGTTTTTAACCAATCTTGTGCATCTAATAGGTGTGTTTGTGTCATTGGATGATCAATTAGGTCATTTTCGTCCTCCCTAGGCATATTCTTGTCCAATTAGGGTTTTTAACCAATCTTGTGCATCAAATAGGTGTGTTTGTGTCATTGGATGATCAATTAGGTCATTTTCGTCCTTTCTATGCTTATTCTTGTCCAATTAGGGTTTTTAACCAATCTTGTGCATCCAATAAGTTCATTTGTGTCATTGGATGATCAATTAGGTCATTTTCGTCCTCCCTAGGCATATTCTTGTCCAACTAGGGTTTTTAACCAATCTTATGCATCCAATAGGTGTGTTTGTGTCATTGGATGATCAATTAGGTCATTTTCGTCCTCCCTAGGCTTATTCTTGTCCAATTAGGGTTTTTAACCAATCTTGTGCATCCAATAAGTTGAGTTGTGTCATTGGATTAACATTTAGGTCATTTTCGTCCTCGCTAGGCTTATTCTTGTCCAATTAGGGTTTTTAACCAATGTTGTGCATCCAATAAGTTCATTTGTGTCATTAGATTAACATTTAGGTCATTTTCGTCCTCCCTAGGCATATTCTTGTCCAACTAGGGTTTTTAACCAATCTTGTGCATCCAATAGGTGTGTTTGTGTCTTTGGATGATCAATTAGGTCATTTTCGTCCTCCTTAGGCTTATTCTTGTCCAATTAGGGTTTTTAACCAATCTTGTGCATCCAATAGGTGTGTTTGTGTCATTGGATGATCAATTTGATCATTTTCGTCCTCCCTAGGATTATTCTTGTCCAATTAGGGTTTTTAACCAATCTTGTGCATCCAATAGGTGTGTTTGTGTCATTGGATTAACATTTAGGTCATTTTCGTCCTCCCTAGGCTTATTCTTGTCCAATTAGGGTTTTGAACCAATCTTGTGCATCCAATAAGTTTGTTTGTGTCATTGAATTAATATTTAGGTCATTTTCGTCCTCCCTAGGCATATTCTTGTCCAATTAGGGTTTTTAACCAATCTTGTGCATCCAATAGGTGTGTTTGTGTCATTGGATGATCAATTAGGTCATTTTCGTCGTCCCTAGGCTTAGTCTTGTCCAATTAGGGTTTTTAACCAATCTTGTGCATCCAATAACTTTGTTTGTGTCATTGAATTAATATTTAGGTCATTTTCCTCCTCCCTAGGCATATTCTTGTCCAATTAGGGTTTTTAACCAATCTTGTGCATCCAATAGGTGTGTTTGTGTCATTGGATGATCAATTAGGTCATTTTCGTCCTCCCTAGGCTTATTCTTTTCCAATTAGGGTTTTTAACCAATCTTGTGCATCCAATAAGTTCATTTGTGTCATTGGATGATCAATTAGGTCATTTTCGTCCTCCGTAGGCATATTCTTGTCCAACTAGGGTTTTTAACCAATCTTGTGCATCCAATAGGTGTGTTTGTGTCATTGGATGATCAATTAGGTCATTTTCGTCCTCCCTAGGCTTATTCTTGACCAATTAGGGTTTTTAACCAATCTTGTGCATCCAATAAGTTGAGTTGTGTCATTGGATTAACATTTAGGTCATTTTCGTTCTCCCTAGGCTTATTCTTGTCCAATTAGGGTTTTTAACCAATCTTGTGCATCCAATAGGTGTGTTTGTGTCATTGGATGATCAATTAGGTCATTTTCGTCCTCCCTAGGCATATTCTTGTCCAATTATGGTTTTTAACCTATCTTGTGCATCCAATAGGTGTGTTTGTGTCATTGGATGATCAATTAGGTCATTTCCGTTCTCCCTAGGCTTTTTCTTGTCCAATTAGGGTTTTTAACCAATCATGTGCATCTAATAAGTTCATTAGTGTCATTGGATGATCAATTAGGTCATTTTCGTCCTCCCTAGGCTTTTTCTTGTCCAATTAGGGTTTTTAACCAATCTTGTGCATCCAATAAGTTCATTAGTGTCATTGGATAATCAATTAGGTCATTTTCGTCCTCCCTAGGCATGTTCTTGTCCAACTAGGGTTTTTAACCAATCTTGTGCATCCAATAGGTGTGTTTGTGTCATTGGATGATCAATTATGTCATTTTCGTCCTCCCTAGGCTTATTCTTGTCCAATTAGGGTTTTTAACCAATCTTGTGCATCCAATAAGTTGAGTTGTGTCATTGGATTAACGTTTAGGTCATTTTTGTTCTCCCTAGGCTTATTCTTGTCCAATTAGGGTTTTTAACCAATCTTGTGCATCCAACAGGTGTGTTTGTGTCATCGGATGATCAATTAGGTCATTTTCGTCCTCCCTAGGCTTATTCTTGTCCAATTAGGGTTTTTAACCAATGTTGTGCATCCAATAAGTTCATTAGTGTCATTGGATGATCAATTAGGTCATATACGTCCTCCCTAGGCATATTCTTGACCAGCTAGGGTTTTTAACCAATCTTGTGCATCCAATAGGTGTCTTTGTGTCATTGGATGATAAATTAGGTCATTTTCGTCCTCCCTAGGCTTATTCTTGTCTAATTAGGGTTTTTAACCAATCTTGTGCATCCAATAAGTTGAGTTGTGTCATTGGATTAGCATTTATGTCATTTTCGTTACCCCTAGGCTTATTCTTGTCCAATTAGGGTTTTTAACCAATCTTGTGCATCCAATAGGTGTGTTTGTGTCATTGGATGATCAATTAGGTCATTTTCGTCCTCCCTAGGCATATTCTTTTCCTATTAGGGTTTTTAACCAATCTTGTGCATCCAATAGGTGTGTTTGTGTCATTGGATGATAAATTAGGTCGTTTTCGTCCTCCCTAGGCTTATTCTTGTCCAATTAGGGTTTTTAACCAATCTTGTGCATCCAATAAGTTGAGTTGTGTCATTGGATAAGCATTTATGTCATTTTCGTCCTCCCTAGGCATATTCTTGTCCAATTAGGGTTTTTAACCAATCTTGTGCATCCAATAAGTTCATTTTTGTTATTGGATTAACATTTAGGTCATATTCGTCCTCCCTAGGCATATTCTTGTCCAATTAGGGTTTTTAACCAATCTTGTGCATCCAATAGGTGTGTTTGTGTCATTGGATGATCAATTAGGTCATTTTCATCCTCCCTAGGCATATTCTTGTCCTATTAGGGTTTTTAACCAATCTTGTGCATCCAATACGTGTGTTTGTGTCATTGGATGATCAATTGGATCATTTTCGTTCTCCCTAGGCATATTCTTGTCCAATTAGGGTTTTTAACCAATCTTGTGCATCCAATAGGTGTGTTTGTGTCATTGGATGATAAATTAGGTCATTTTCGTCCTCCCTAGGCTTATTCTTGTCCAATTAGGGTTTTTAACCAATCTTGTGCATCCAATAAGTTGAGTTGTGTCATTGGATTAGCATTTATGTCATTTTCGTCCTCCCTAGGCTTATTCTTGTCCAATTAGGGTTTTTAACGAATCTTGTGCATCCAATAAGTTCATTTGTGTTATTGGATGATCAATTAGGTCATTTTCGTCCTCCCTAGGCATATTCTTGACCAGCTAGGGTTTTTAACCAATCTTGTGCATCCAATAGGTGTGTTTGTGTCATTGGATGATAAATTAGGTCATTTTCGTCCTCCCTAGGCTTATTCTTGTCCAATTAGGGTTTTTAACCAATCTTGTGCATCCAATAAGTTGAGTTGTGTCATTGGATTAACATTTAGGTCATTTTCGTCCTCCCTAGGCTTATTCTTGTCCAATTAGGGTTTTTAACCAATCTTGTGCATCCAATAAGTTGAGTTGTGTCATTGGATTAACATTTAGGTCATTTTCGTCCTCCCTAGGCTTAGTCTTGTCCAATAAGGGTTTTTAACCAATCTTGTGCATCCAATAGGTGTGTTTGTGTCATCGGATGATCAATTAGGTCATTTTCGTCCTCCCTAGGCTTATTCTTGTCCAATTAGGATTTTTAACCAATCTTGAGCATCCAATAAGTTTGTTTGTTTCATTGAATTAATATTTAGGTCATTTTCGTCCTCCCTAGGCATATTCTTGTCCAATTAGGGTTTTTAACCAATGTTGTGCATCCAATAGGTGTGTTTGTGTCATTGGATGATCAATTAGGTCATTTTCGTCCTCCCTAGGCTTATTCTTGTCCAATTAGGGTTTTTAACCAATCTTGTGCATCCAATAAGTTGAGTTGTGTCATTGGATTAACATTTAGGTCATTTTCGTCCTCCCTAGGCATATGCTTGTCCAATTAGGGTTTTTAACCAATCTTGTGCATCCAATAGGTGTGTTTGTGTCATTGGATGATCAATTAGGTCATTTTCCTCCTCCCTAGGCTTATTCTTGTCCAATAAGGGTTTTTAACCAATCTTGTGCATCCAAAAAGTTCATTTTTGTCATTTGATTAACATTTAAGTCATTTTCGTCCTCCCTAGGCATATTCTTGTCCAATTATGGTTTTTAACCAATCTTGTGCATCCAATAGGTGTGTTTGTGTGATTGGATGATCAATTAGGTAATTTTCGTCCTCCCTAGGCTTATTCTTGTCCAATTAGGGTTTTTAACCAATCTTGTGCATCCAATAGGTGTGTTTGTGTCATTGGATGATCAATTAGGTCATTTTCGTCCTCCGTAGGCATATTCTTGTCCAATTAGGGTTTTTAACGAATCTTGTGCATCCAATAGGTGTGTTTGTGTCATTGGATGATCAATTAGGTCATTTTCGTCCTCCCTAGGCTTATTCTTGTCCAATTAGGGTTTTTAACCAATCTTGTGCATCCAATAAGTTGAGTTGTGTCATTGGATTAACATTTAGGTCATTTTCGTCCTCCCTAGGCTTATTCTTGTCCAATTAGGGTTTTTAACCAATCTTGTGCATCCAATAAGTTGAGTTGTGTCATTGGATTAACATTTAGTTCATTTTCGTCCTCCCTAGGCTTATTCTTGTCCAATTAGGGTTTTTAACCAATCTTGTGCATCCAATAGGTGTGTTTGTGTCATTGGATGATCAATTAGGTCATTTTCGTCCTCCCTAGGCTTATTCTTGTCCAATTAGGGTTTTTAACCAATCTTGTGCATCCAATAAGTTCATTTGTGTCATTGGATGATCAACTAGGTCATTTTCGTCCTCCCTAGGCATGTTCTTGTCCAACTAGGGTTTTTAACCCATCTTGTGCATCCAATAGGTGAGTTTGTGTCATTGGATGAACAATTAGGTCATTTACGTCCTCCCTAGGCTTATTCTTGTCCAATTAGGGTTTTTAACCAATCTTGTGCATCCAATAAGTTGAGTTGTGTCATTGGATTAACATTTAGGTCATTTTCGTTCTCCCTAGGCTTATTCTTGTCCAATTAGGGTTTTTAACCAATCTTGTGCATCCAATAGGTGTGTTTATGTCATTGGATGATCAATTAGGTCATTTTCGTCCTCCCTAGGCATATTCTTGTCCAATTAGGGTTTTTAACCAATCTTGTGCATCCAATAGGTGTGTTTATGGCAATGGATGATCAATTAGGTCATTTTCGTCCTCCCTAGGCTTATTCTTGTCCAATTAGGGTTTTTAACCAATCTTGTGCATCCAATAGGTGTGTTTGTGTCATTAGATGATCAATTAGGTCATTTTCGTCCTCCCTAGGCTTATTCTTGTCCAATTAGGGTTTTTAACAAATCTTGTGCATCCAATAAGTTCATTTGTGTCATTGGATGATCAATTAGGTCATTTTCGTCCTCCCTAGGCTTATTCTTGTCCAATTAGGGTTTTTAACCAATGTTGTGGATCCAATAACTTTGATTGTGTCATTGAATTAATATTTAGGTCATTTTCGTCCTCCCTAGGCTTATTCTTGTCCAATTAGGGTTTTTAACCAATCTTGTGCATCCAATAGGTGTGTTTGTGTCATTGGATGATCAATTAGGTCATTTTCGTCCTCCCTAGGCTTATTCTTGTCCAATTAGGGTTTTTAACCAATCTTGTGCATCCAATAGGTGTGTTTGTGTCATTGGATGATCAATTAGGTCATTTTCGTCCTGCGTAGGCATATTCTTGTCCAATTAGGGTTTTTAACCAATCTTGTGCATCCAATAACTTTGTTTGTGTCATTAAATTAATATTTAGGTCATTTTCGTCCTCCCTAGGCATATTCTTGTCCAATTAGGGTTTTTAACCAATCTTGTGCATCCAATAGTTGTGTTTGTGTCATTGGATGATCAATTAGGTCATTTTCGTCCTCCCTAGGCATATTCTTGTCCAATTAAGGTTTTTAACCAATCTTGTGCATCCAATTGGTGTGTTTGTGTCATTGGATGATCAATTAGGTCATTTTCGTCCTCCCTA
Organism: Cicer pinnatifidum; assembly: GCA_037974775.1. Lineage (NCBI taxonomy): Eukaryota > Viridiplantae > Streptophyta > Magnoliopsida > Fabales > Fabaceae > Cicer > Cicer pinnatifidum. The sequence continues at coordinate 72,930 of JBBPBR010001343.1, read as the reverse complement.
GGCATATTCTTGTCCAATTAGGGCTTTTTACCATTCTTGTGCACCCAATAAGTTGAGTTGTGTCATTGGATTAACATTTATGTCATTTTCGTCCTCCCTAGGCTTATTCTTGTCCAATTAGGGTTTTTAACCAATCTTGTGCATCCAATAGGTGTGTTTGTGTCATTGGATGATCAATTAGGTCATTTTCGTCCTCCCTAGGCTTATTCTTGCCCAATTAGGGTTTTTAACCAATCTTGTTCATCCAATAAGTTGAGTTGTGTCATTGGATTAACATTTAGGTCATTTTCGTCCTCCCTAGGCTTATTCTTGTCCAATTAGGGTTTTTAACCAATCTTGTGCATCCAATAAGTTCATTTGTGTCATTGGATGATCAAATAGGTCATTTTCGTCCTCCCTAGGCATATTCTTGTCCAATTAGGGTTTTTAACCAATCTTGTGCATCGAATAGGTGTGTTTGTGTCATTGGATGATCAATTAGGTCATTTTCGTCCTCCCTAGGCTTTTTCTTGTCCAATTAGGGTTTTTAATCAATCTTGTGCATCCAATAGGTGTGTTTGTGTCATTGAATGATCAATTAGGTCATTTTCGTCCTCCCTAGGCTTATTCTTGTCCAATTAGGGTTTTTAACCAATCTTGTGCATCCAATAGGTGTGTTTGTGTCATTGGATGATCAATTAGGTCATTTTCGTCCTCCCTAGGCTTATTCTTGTCCAATTAGGGTTTTTAACCAATCTTGTGCATCCAACAAGTTTGTTTATGTCATTGAATTAATATTTAGGTCATTTTCGTCCTCCCTAGACATATTCTTGTCCAATTAGGGTTATTAACCAATCTTGTGCATCCAATAGGTGTGTTTGTGTCATTGGATGATCAATTAGGTCATTTTCTTCCTCCCTAGGCATATTCTTGTCCAATTAGGGTTTTTAACCAATCTTGTGCATCCAATAGGTGTGTTTGTGGCAATGGATGATCAATTTGGTCATTTCCGTCCTCCCTAGGCATATTCTTGTCCAATTAGAGTTTTTAACCAATCTTGTGCATCCAATAGGTGTGTTTGTGTCATGGGATGATCAATTAGGTCATTTACGTCCTCCCTAGGCTTATTCTTGACCAATTAGGGTTTTTAACCAATCTTGTGCATCCAATAAGTTCATTTGTGTCATTGGATTAACATTTAGGTCATTTTCGTCCTCCCTAGGCATATTCTTGTCCAATTAGGGTTTTTAACCAATCTTGTGCATCCAATAGGTGTGTTTGTGTCATTGGATGATCAATTAGGTTATTTTCGTCCTCCCTAGGCTTATTCTTGTCCAATTAGGGTTTTTAACCAATCTTGTGCATCCGATAAGTTTGTTTGTGTAATTGAATTAATATTTAGGTCATTTTCGTCCTCCCTAGGCATATTCTTGTCCAATTATGGTTTTTAACCAATCTTGTGCATCCAATAAGCGGGTTTGTGTCATTGGATGATCAATTAGGTCATTTACGTCCTCCCTAGGCTTATTCTTGTCCAATTAGGGTTTTTAACCAATCTTGTGCATCCAATAACTTTGTTTGTGTCATTGAATTAATATTTAGGTCATTTTCGTCATCCCTAGGCATATTCTTGTCCAATTAGGGTTTTTAACCAATCTTTTGCATCTAATAGGTGTGTTTGTGTCATTGGATGATCAATTAGGTCATTTTCGTCCTCCCTAGGCTTATTCTTGTCCAATTAGGGTTTTTAACCAATCTTGTGCATCCAATAGGTGTGTTTGTGTCATTGGATGATCAATTAGGTCATTTTCGTCCTCCCTAGGCTTATTCTTGTCCAATTAGGGTTTTTAACCAATCTTGTGCATCCAATAAGTTGAGTTGTGTCATTGGATTAACATTTAGGTCATTTTTGTTCTCCCTAACCATATTCTTATCCAATTAGGGTTTTTAACCAATCTTGTGCATCCAATAGGTGTGTTTTTGTCATTGAATGATCAATTAGGTCATTTTCGTCCTCCCTAGGCTTATTCTTGTCCAATTAGGGTTTTTAACCAATCTTGTGCATCCAATAGGTGTGTTTGTGTCATTGGATGATCAATTAGGTCATTTTCGTCCTCCCTAGGCTTATTCTTGCCCAATTACGGTTTTTAACCAATCTTGTGCATCCAATAAGTTCATCTGTGTCATTGGATTAACATTTAGGTCATTTTCATCCTCCCTAGGCATATTCTTGTCCAATTAGGGTTTTTAACCAATCTTTTGCTTCCAATAGGTGTGTTTGTGTCATTGGATGATCACTTAGGTCATTTTCGTCCTCACTAGGCTTATTCTTGTCCAATTAGGGTTTTTAACCAATCTTGTGCATCCAATAGGTGTGTTTGTGGCAATGGATGATCAATTAGGTCATTTTCGTCCTCCCTAGGCTTATTCTTGTCCAATTAGGGTTTTTAACCGATCTTGTGCATCCAATAGGTGTGTTTGTGTCGTTGGATGATCAATTAGGTCATTTTCGTCCTCCCTAGGCATATTCTTGTCCAATTAGGGTTTTTAACCTATCTTGTGCATCCAATAGGTGTGTTTGTGTCATCGGATGATCAAGTAGGTCATTTTCGTCCTCCCTAGGCTTATTCTTGTCCAATTAGGGTTTTTAACCAATCTTGTGCATCCAATAAGTTCATTAGTGTCATTGGATGATCAATTAGGTCATTTTCGTCCTCCCTAGGCATGTTCTTGTCCAACTAGGGTTTTTGACCAATCTTGTGCATCCAATAGGTGAGTTTGTGTCATTGGATGAATAATTAGGTCATTTACGTCCTCCCTAGGCTTATTCTTGTCCAATTAGGGTTTTTAACCAATCTTGTGCATCCAATAAGTTGAGTTGTGTCATTGGATTAACATTTAGGTCATTTTCGTTCTCCCTAGGCTTATTCTTGTCCAATTAGGGTTTTTAACCAATCTTGTGCATCCAATAAGTTCATTTGTGTCATTGGATTAACATTTAGGTCATATCCGTCCTCCCTAGGCATATTCTTGTCCAATTAGGGTTTTTAACCAATCTTGTGCATCCAACAGGTGTGTTTGTGTCATTGAATTAATATTTAGGTCATTTTCGTCCTCCCTAGGCATATTCTTGTCCAGTTAGGGTTTTTAACAAATCTTGTGCATCCAATAGGTGTGTTTGTGTCATTGGATGATCAATTAGGTCATTTTCGTCCTCCCTAGGCTTATTCTTTTCCAATTAGGGTTTTTAACCAATCTTGTGCATCCAATAAGTTTGTTTGTGTCATTGAATTAATATTTGGGTCATTTTCGTTCTCCCTAGGCATATTCTTGTCCAATTAGGGTTTTTAACCAATCTTCGTCCTCCTTAGGCTTATTCTTGTCCAATTAGGGTTTTTAACTAATCTTGTGCATCGAATAAGTTCATTTGTGTCATTGGATGATCAATTAGGTCATTTTCGTCCACCCTAGGCATATTCTTGTCCAATTAGGGTTTTTAACCAATCTTGTGCATCCAATAGGTGTGTTTGTGTCATTGGATGATCAATTAGGTCATTTTCGTCCTCCCTAGGCTTATTCTTGTCCAATTAGGGTTTTTAACCGATTTTGTGCATCCAATAGGTGTGTTTGTGTCATTGGATGATCAATTAGGTCATTTTCGTCCTCCCTAGGCTTATTCTTGTCCAATTAGGGTTTTTAACCAATCTTGTACATCCAATAAGTTCATTTGTGTCATTGGATTAACATTTAGGTCATTTTCGTCCTCCCTAGGCTTATTCTTGTCCAATTAGGGTTTTTAACCAATCTTGTGCATCCAATAGGTGTGTTTGTGTCATTGGATGATCAATTAGGTCATTTTCGTCCTCCCTAGGCTTATTCTTGTCCAATTAGGGCATTTAACCAATCTTGTGCATCCGATAAGTTTGTTTGCGTCATTGAATTAATATTTAGGTCATTTTCGTCCTCCCTAGGCATATTCTTGTCCAATTAGGGTTTTTAACCAATCTTGTGCATCCAATAGGTGTGTTTGTGTCATTGGATGATCAATTAGGTCATTTTCGTCCGCCCTAGGCTTATTCTTGTCCAATTAGGGTTTTTAACCAATCTTGTGCAACCAATAACTTTGTTTGTGTCATTGAATTAATATTTAGGTCATTTTCGTCCTCCCTAGGCATATTCTTGTCCAATTAGGGTTTTTAACCAATCTTGTGCATCCAATAGGTGTGTTTGTGTCATTGGATGATCAATTAGGTCATTTTCGTCCTCCCTAGGCTTATTCTTGTCCAATTAGGGTTTTTAACCAATCTTGTGCATCCAATAAGTTGAGTTGTGTCATTGGATTAACATTTAGGTCATTTTCGTTCTCCCTAGGATTATTCTTGTCCAATTTGGGTTTTTAACAAATCTTGTGCATCCAATAAGTTCATTTGAGTTATTGGATTAACATTTAGGTCATATTCGTCCTCCCTAGGCATATTCTTGTCAAATTAGGGTTTTTAACCAATCTTGTGCATCCAATAGGTGTGTTTGTGTCATTGGATGATCAATTAGGTCATTTTCGTCCTCCCTAGGCATATTCTTGTCAAGTTAGGGTTTTTAACCAATCTTGTGCATCCAATAGGTGTGTTTGTGTCATTGGATGATCAATTAGGTCATTTTCGTCCTCCCTAGGCATATTCTTGTCCAATTAGGGTTTTTAACCAATCTTGTGCATCCAATAGGTGTGTTTGTGTCATTGGATGATCAATTAGGTCATTTTCGTCCTCCCTAGGCTTATTCTTGTCCAATTAGGGTTTTTAACCAATCTTGTGCATCCAATAAGTTGAGTTGTGTCATTGGCTTAACATTTAGGTCATTTTCATTCTCCCTAGGCTTATTCTTGTCCAATTAGGTTTTTAACCAATCTTGTGCATCCAATAAGTTCATTTGTGTCATTGGATGATCAATTAGGTCATTTTCGTCCTCCCTAGACATATTCTTGTCCAGGTAGGGTTTTTAACCAATCTTGTGCATCCAATAGGTGTGTTTGTGTCATTGGATGATCAATTAGGTCATTTTCGTCCTCCCTAGGCATATTCTTGTCCAATTAGGGTTTTTAACCAATCTTGTGCATCCAATAGGTGTGTTTGTGTCATTGGATGATCAATTAGGTCATTTTCGTCCTCCTTAGGCATATTCTTGTCCAATTAGGGTTTTTAACGAATCTTGTGCATCCAATAGGTGTGTTTGTGTCATTGGATGATCAATTAGGTTATTTTCGTCCTCCCTAGGCTTATTCTTGTCCAATTAGGGTTTTTAACTAATCTTGTGCATCCAATAAGTTGATTTGTGTCATTGGATTAACATTTAGGTCATTTTCGTCCTCCCTAGGCTTATTCTTGTCCAATTAGGGTTTTTAACCAATCTTGTGCATCCAATAGGTGTGTTTGTGTCATTGGATGATCAATTAGGTCATTTTCGTCCTCCCTAGGCTTATTCTTGTCCAATAAGGGTTTTTAACCAATCTTGTGCATCCAATAGGTGTGTTTGTTTCATTGGATGATCAATTAGGTCATTTTCGTCCTCCCTAGGCTTATTCTTGTCCAATTAGGGTTTTTAACCAATCTTGTGCATCCAATAGGTGTGTTTGTGTCATTGGATGATCAATTAGGTCATTTTCGTCCTCCCTAGGCTTATTCTTGTCCAATTAGGGTTTTTAACCAATCTTGTGCATCCAATAAGTTCATTTGTGTCATTGGATGATCAACTAGGTCATTTTCGTCCTCCCTAGGCATGTTCTTGTCCAACTAGGGTTTTTAACCCATCTTGTGCATCCAATAGGTGAGTTTGTGTCATTGGATGAACAATTAGGTCATTTACGTCCTCCCTAGGCTTATTCTTGTCCAATTAGGGTTTTTAACCAATCTTGTGCATCCAATAAGTTGAGTTGTGTCATTGGATTAACATTTAGGTCATTTTCGTTCTCCCTAGGCTTATTCTTGTCCAATTAGGGTTTTTAACCAATCTTGTGCATCCAATAAGTTCATTTGTGTTATTGGATTAACATTTAGGTCATATTCGTCCTCCCTCGGCATATTCTTGTCCAATTAGGGTTTTTAACCAATCTTGTGCATCAAATAGGTGTGTTTGTGTCATTGGATGATCAATTAAGTCATTTTCGTCCTCCCTAGGCATATTCTTGTCTAGTTAGGGTTTTTAACCAATCTTGTGCATCCAATAGGTGTGTTTGTGTCATTGGATAATCAATTAGGTCATTTTCGTCCTCCCTAGGCTTATTCTTGTCCAATTAGGGTTTTTAACCAATCTTGTGCATTCAATAAGTTCATTAGTGTCATTGGATGATCAATTAGGTCATTTTCGTCCTCCCTAGGCATGTTCTTGTCCAACTAGAGTTTTTAACCAATTTTGTGCATCCAATAGGTGTGTTTGTGTCATTGGATGATCAATTAGGTCATTTTCGTCCTCCCTAGGCTTATTCTTGTCCAATTAAGGTTTTTAACCAATCTTGTGCATCCAATAAGTTGAGTTGTGTCATTGGATTAACATTTAGGTCATTTTCGTTCTCCCTAGGCTTATTCTTGTCCAATTAGGGTTTTTAACCAATCTTGTGCATCCAATAAGTTCATTTGTGTTATTGGATTAACATTTAGGTCATATTCGTCCTCCCTAGGCACATTGTTGTCCAATTAGGGTTTTTAACCAATCTTTTGCATCCAATAGGTGTGTTTGTGTCATTGGATGATCAATTAGGTCATTTTCGTCCTCCCTAGGCATATTCTTGTCCAATTAGGGTTTTTAACCAATCTTGTGCATCCAATAGGTGTGTTTGTGTCATTGGATGATCAATTAGGTCATTTTCGTCCCCCCTATGCTTATTCTTGTCCAATTAGGGTTTTTAACCAATCTTGTGCATCCAATAAGTTTGTTTGTTTCATTGAATTAATATTTAGGTCATTTTCGTCCTCCCTAGGCATATTCTTGTCCAATTAGGGTTTTTAACAAATCTTGTGCATCCAATAGGTGTGTTTGTGTCATTGGATGATCAATTAGGTCATTTTCGTCCTCCCTAGGCTTATTCTTGTCCAATTAGGGTTTTTAACCAATCTTGTGCATCCAATAAGTTTGTTTGTGTCATTGAATTAATATTTGGGTCATTTTCGTTCTCCCTAGGCATATTCTTGTCCAATTAGGGTTTTTAACCAATCTTGTGCATCCTATAGGTGTGTTTGTGTCATTGGATGATCAATTAGGTTATTTTCGTCCTCCTTAGGCTTATTCTTGTCCAATTAGGGTTTTTAACTAATCTTGTGCATCGAATAAGTTCATTTGTGTCATTGGATGATCAATTAGGTCATTTTCGTCCACCCTAGGCATATTCTTGTCCAATTAGGGTTTTTAACCAATCTTGTGCATCCAATAGGTGTGTTTATGTCATTGGATGATCAATTAGGTCATTTTCGTCCTCCCTAGGCTTATTCTTGTCCAATTAGGGTTTGTAACCGATCTTGTGCATCCAATAGGTGTGTTTGTGTCGTTGGATGATCAATTAGGTCATTTTCGTCCTCCATAGGCATATTCTTGTCCAATTAGGGTTTTTAACCTATCTTGTGCATCCAATAGGTGTGTTTGTGTCATCGGATGATCAAGTAGGTCATTTTCGTCCTCCCTAGGCTTATTCTTGTCCAATTATGGTTTTTAACCAATCTTGTGCATCCAATAGGTGTGTTTGTGTCATTGGATGATCAATTAGGTTATTTTCGTCCTCCTTAGGCTTATTCTTGTCCAATTAGGGTTTTTAACTAATCTTGTGCATCCAATAAGTTCATTTGTGTCATTGGATGATCAATTAGGTCATTTTCGTCCACCCTAGGCATATTCTTGTCGAATTAGGGTTTTTAACCAATCTTGTGCATCCAATTGGTGTGTTTGTGTCATTGGATGATCAATTAGGTCATTTTCGTCCTCCCTAGGCTTATTCTTGTCCAATTAGGGTTTTTAACCGATCTTGTGCTTCCAATAGGTGTGTTTGTGTCGTTGGATGATCAATTAGGTCATTTTCGTCCTCCCTAGGCATATTCTTGTCCAATTAGGGTTTTTAACCTATCTTGTGCATCCAATAGGTGTGTTTGTGTCATCGGATGATCAAGTAGGTCATTTTCGTCCTCCCTAGGCTTATTCTTGTCCAATTAGGGTTTTTAACCAATCTTGTGCATCCAATAAGTTCATTAGTGTCATTGGATGATCAATTAGGTCATTTTCGTCCTCCCTAGGCATGTTCTTGTCCAACTAGGGTTTTTGACCAATCTTGTGCATCCAATAGGTGAGTTTGTGTCATTGGATGAATAATTAGGTCATTTACGTCCTCCCTAGGCTTATTCTTGTCCAATTAGGGTTTTTAACCAATCTTGTGCATCCAATAAGTTGAGTTGTGTCATTGGATTAACATTTAGGTCATTTTCGTTCTCCCTAGGCTTATTCTTGTCCAATTAGGGTTTTTAACCAATCTTGTGCATCCAATAAGTTCATTTGTGTCATTGGATTAACATTTAGGTCATATCCGTCCTCCCTAGGCATATTCTTGTCCAATTAGGGTTTTTAACCAATCTTGTGCATCCAACAGGTGTGTTTGTGTCATTGGATGATCAATTAGGTCATTTTCGTCCTCCCTAGGCTTATTCTTGTCCAATTAGTGTTTTTAACCAATCTTGTGCATCCAATAAGTTTGTTTGTGTCATTGAATTAATATTTGGGTCATTTTCGTTCTCCCTAGGCATATTCTTGTCCAATTAGGGTTTTTAACCAATCTTGTGCATCCAATAGGTGTGTTTGTGTCATTGGATGATCAATTAGGTCATTTTCGTCCTCCCTAGGCTTATTCTTGTCCAATTAGGGTTTTTAACCGATCTTGTGCATCCAATAGGTGTGTTTGTGTCGTTGGATGATCAATTAGGTCATTTTCGTCCTCCCTAGGCATATTCTTGTCCAATTAGGGTTTTTAACCAATCTTGTGCGTCCAATAGGTGTGTTTGTGTCATAGGATGATCAATTAGGTCATTTACGTCCTCCCTAGGCTTATTCTTGTCCAATTAGGGTTTTTAACCATTCTTGTGCATCCAATAACTTTGTTTGTGTCATTGAAATAATATTAAGGTCATTTTCGTTCTCCCTA
>JBBPBR010001343.1:0-55411 GCA_037974775.1 Cicer pinnatifidum | reverse complement strand
TTTTCGTCCTCCCTAGGCTTATTCTTGTCCAATTAGGGTTTTTAACCGATCTTGTGCTTCCAATAGGTGTGTTTGTGTCGTTGGATGATCAATTAGGTCATTTTCGTCCTCCCTAGGCATATTCTTGACCAGCTAGGGTTTTTAACCAATCTTGTGCATCCAATAGGTGTCTTTGTGTCATTGGATGATAAATTAGGTCATTTTCGTCCTCCCTAGGCTTATTCTTGTCTAATTAGGGTTTTTAACCAATCTTGTGCATCCAATAAGTTGAGTTGTGTCATTGGATTAGCATTTATGTCATTTTCGTTACCCCTAGGCTTATTCTTGTCCAATTAGGGTTTTTAACCAATCTTGTGCATCCAATAAGTTCATTTGTGTTATTGGATTAACATTTAGGTCATATTCGTCCTCCCTAGGCATATTCTTGTCCAATTAGGGTTTTTAACCAATCTTGTGCATCCAATAAGTTGAGTTGTGTCATTGGATTAACATTTAGGTCATTTTCATTCTCCCTAGGCTTATTCTTGTCCAATTAGGGTTTTTAACCAATCTTGTGCATCCAATAAGTTGAGTTGTGTCATTGGATTAACATTTAGGTCATTTTCGTTCTCCCTAGGCTTATTCTTGTCCAATTAGGGTTTTTAACCAATCTTGTGCATCCAATAAGTTCATTTGTGTCATTGGATTAACATTTAGGTCATTTTCGTCCTCCCTAGGCATATTCTTGACCAATTAGGGTTTTTAACCAATCTTGTGCATCCAATAGGTGTGTTTGTGTCATTGGATGATCAATTAGGTTATTTTCGTCCTCCCTAGGCATATTCTTGTCCAATTAGGGTTTTTAACCAATCTTGTGCATCCAATAAGTTTGTTTGTGTCATTGAATTAATATTTAGGTCATTTTCGTCCTCCCTAGGCATATTCTTGTCCAATTAGGGTTTTTAACCAATCTTGTGCATCCTATAGGTGTGTTTGTGTCATTGGATGATCAATTAGGTTATTTTCGTCCTCCTTAGGCTTATTCTTGTCCAATTAGGGTTTTTAACTAATCTTGTGCATCGAATAAGTTCATTTGTGTCATTGGATGATCAATTAGGTCATTTTCGTCCACCCTAGGCATATTCTTGTCCAATTAGGGTTTTTAACCAATCTTGTGCATCCAATAGGTGTGTTTATGTCATTGGATGATCAATTAGGTCATTTTCGTCCTCCCTAGGCTTATTCTTGTCCAATTAGGGTTTGTAACCGATCTTGTGCATCCAATAGGTGTGTTTGTGTCGTTGGATGATCAATTAGGTCATTTTCGTCCTCCATAGGCATATTCTTGTCCAATTAGGGTTTTTAACCTATCTTGTGCATCCAATAGGTGTGTTTGTGTCATCGGATGATCAAGTAGGTCATTTTCGTCCTCCCTAGGCTTATTCTTGTCCAATTATGGTTTTTAACCAATCTTGTGCATCCAATAGGTGTGTTTGTGTCATTGGATGATCAATTAGGTTATTTTCGTCCTCCTTAGGCTTATTCTTGTCCAATTAGGGTTTTTAACTAATCTTGTGCATCCAATAAGTTCATTTGTGTCATTGGATGATCAATTAGGTCATTTTCGTCCACCCTAGGCATATTCTTGTCGAATTAGGGTTTTTAACCAATCTTGTGCATCCAATTGGTGTGTTTGTGTCATTGGATGATCAATTAGGTCATTTTCGTCCTCCCTAGGCTTATTCTTGTCCAATTAGGGTTTTTAACCGATCTTGTGCTTCCAATAGGTGTGTTTGTGTCGTTGGATGATCAATTAGGTCATTTTCGTCCTCCCTAGGCATATTCTTGACCAGCTAGGGTTTTTAACCAATCTTGTGCATCCAATAGGTGTCTTTGTGTCATTGGATGATAAATTAGGTCATTTTCGTCCTCCCTAGGCTTATTCTTGTCTAATTAGGGTTTTTAACCAATCTTGTGCATCCAATAAGTTGAGTTGTGTCATTGGATTAGCATTTATGTCATTTTCGTTACCCCTAGGCTTATTCTTGTCCAATTAGGGTTTTTAACCAATCTTGTGCATCCAATAGGTGTGTTTGTGTCATTGGATGATCAATTAGGTCATTTTCGTCCTCCCTAGGCATATTCTTTTCCTATTAGGGTTTTTAACCAATCTTGTGCATCCAATAGGTGTGTTTGTGTCATTGGATGATAAATTAGGTCGTTTTCGTCCTCCCTAGGCTTATTCTTGTCCAATTAGGGTTTTTAACCAATCTTGTGCATCCAATAAGTTGAGTTGTGTCATTGGATAAGCATTTATGTCATTTTCGTCCTCCCTAGGCATATTCTTGTCCAATTAGGGTTTTTAACCAATCTTGTGCATCCAATAAGTTCATTTTTGTTATTGGATTAACATTTAGGTCATATTCGTCCTCCCTAGGCATATTCTTGTCCAATTAGGGTTTTTAACCAATCTTGTGCATCCAATAGGTGTGTTTGTGTCATTGGATGATCAATTAGGTCATTTTCATCCTCCCTAGGCATATTCTTGTCCTATTAGGGTTTTTAACCAATCTTGTGCATCCAATACGTGTGTTTGTGTCATTGGATGATCAATTGGATCATTTTCGTTCTCCCTAGGCATATTCTTGTCCAATTAGGGTTTTTAACCAATCTTGTGCATCCAATAGGTGTGTTTGTGTCATTGGATGATAAATTAGGTCATTTTCGTCCTCCCTAGGCTTATTCTTGTCCAATTAGGGTTTTTAACCAATCTTGTGCATCCAATAAGTTGAGTTGTGTCATTGGATTAGCATTTATGTCATTTTCGTCCTCCCTAGGCTTATTCTTGTCCAATTAGGGTTTTTAACGAATCTTGTGCATCCAATAAGTTCATTTGTGTTATTGGATGATCAATTAGGTCATTTTCGTCCTCCCTAGGCATATTCTTGACCAGCTAGGGTTTTTAACCAATCTTGTGCATCCAATAGGTGTGTTTGTGTCATTGGATGATAAATTAGGTCATTTTCGTCCTCCCTAGGCTTATTCTTGTCCAATTAGGGTTTTTAACCAATCTTGTGCATCCAATAAGTTGAGTTGTGTCATTGGATTAACATTTAGGTCATTTTCGTCCTCCCTAGGCGTATTCTTGTCCAATTAGGATTTTTAACCAATCTTGTGCATCCAATAACTTTGTTTGTGTCCTTGAATTAAAATTTAGGTCATTTTCGTCCTCCCTAGGCATATTCTTGTCCAATTAGGGTTTTTAACCAATCTTGTGCATCCAATAGGTGTGTTTGTGTCATTGGATGATCAATTAGGTCATTTTCGTCCTCCCTAGGCTTATTCTTGTCCAATTAGGGTTTTTAACCAATCTTGTGCATCCAATAAGTTGAGTTGTGTCATTGGATTAACATTTAGGTCATTTTCATCCTCCCTAGGCATATTTTTGTCCAATTAGGGCTTTTAACCAATCTTGTGCATCCAATAGGTGTGTTTGTGTCATTGGATGATCAATTAGGTCATTTTCGTCATCCCTAGGCATATTCTTGTCCAATTAGGGTTTTTAACCAATCTTGTGCATCCAATAGGTGTGTTTGTGTCATTGGATGATCAATTAGGTCATTTTCGTCATCCCTAGGCTTATTCTTGTCCAATTAGGGTTTTTAACCAATCTTGGGCATCCGATAAGTTTGTTTGTGTCATTGAATTAACATTTATGTCATTTTCGTCCTCCCTAGGCTTATTCTTGTCCAATTAGGGTTTTTAACCAATCTTGTGCATCCAATAGGTGTGTTTGTGTCATTGGATGATCAATTAGGTCATTTTCGTCCTCCCTAGGCTTATTCTTGCCCAATTAGGGTTTTTAACCAATCTTGTGCATCCAATAGGTGTGTTGTGTCATTGGATGATCAATTAGGTCATTTTCGTCCTCCCTAGGCATATTCTTGTCCAATTAGGGTTTTTAACCAATCTTGTGCATCCAATAGGTGTGTTGTGTCATTGGATGATCAATTAGGTCATTTTCGTCCTCCCTAGGCTTATTCTTGTCCAATTAGGGTTTTTAACCAATCTTGTGCATCCAATAACTTTGTTTGTGTCATTAAATTAATATTTAGGTCATTTTCGTCCTTCCTATGCATATTCTTGTCCAATTAGGGTTTTTAACCAATCTTGTGCATCCAATAGGTGTGTTTGTGTCATTGGATGATCAATTAGGTCATTTTCGTCCTCCCTAGGCATATTCTTGTCCAATTAGGGTTTTTAACCAATCTTGTGCATCCAATAGGTGTGTTTGTGTCATTGGATGATCAATTAGGTCATTTTCGTCCTCCCTAGGCATATTCTTGTCCAATTAGGGTTTTTAACCAATCTTGTGCATCCAATAGGTGTGTTGTGGCAATGGATGATCAATTAGGTCATTTTCGTCCTCCCTAGGCTTATTCTTGTCCAATTAGGGTTTTTAACCAATCTTGTGCATCCAATTGGTGTGTTTGTGTCATTGGATGATCAATTAGGTTATTTTCGTCCTCCCTAGGCTTATTCTTGTCCAATTAGGGTTTTTAACCAATTTTGTGTATCCAATAAGTTGAGTTGTGTCATTGGATTAACATTTAGGTCATTTTCGTCCTCCCTAGGCATATTCTTGTCCAATTAGGGTTTTTAACCAATCTTGTGCATCCAATAGGTGTGTTTGTGTCATTGGATGATCAATTAGGTCATTTTCGTCCTCCCTAGGCTTATTCTTGTCCAATTAGGGTTTTTAACCAATCTTGTGCATTCAATAAGTTGAGTTGTGTCATTGGATTAACATTTAGGTCATTTTCGTTCTCCCTACGCTTATTCTTGTCCAATTAGGGTTTTTAATTAATCTTGTGCATCCAATAGGTGTGTTTGTGGCAATGGATGATCAATTAGGTCATTTTCGTCCACCCTAGGCTTATTCTAGTCAAATTAGGGTTTTTAACCAATCTTGTGCATCCAATAGGTGTGCTTGTGTCATTGGATGATCAATTAGGTCATTTTCGTCCTCCCTAGGCTTATTCTTGTCCAATTAGGGTTTTTAACCAATCTTGTGCATCCAATAGGTGTGTTTGTGTAATTGGATGATCAATTAAGTCATTTTAATCCTCCCTAGGCTTATTCTTGTCCAATTAGGGTTTTTAACCAATCTTGTGCATCCAATAGGTGTGTTTGTGTCATTGGATGATCAATTAGGTCATTTTCGTCCTCCCTAGGCATATTCTTGTCCAATTAGGGTTTTTAACCAATCTTGTGCATCCAATAGGTGTGTTTGTGTCATTGGATGACCAATTAGGTCATTTTCGTCCTCCCTAGGCATATTCTTGTCCAACTAGGGTTTTTAACCAATCTTGTGCATCCATTAGGTGTGTTTGTGGCAATGGATGATCAATTAGGTCATTTTCGTCCACCCTATGCTTATTCTAGTCAAATTAGGGTTTTTAACCAATCTTGTGCATCCAATAGGTGTGTTTGTGTCATTGGATGATCAATTAGGTCATTTTCGTCCTCCCTAGGCTTATTCTTGTCAATTTAGGGTTTTTAACCAATCTTGTGCATCCATTAGGTGTGTTTGTGGCAATGGATGATCAATTAGGTCATTTTCTTCCGCCCTAGGCTTATTCTAGTCAAATTAGGGTTTTTAACCAATCTTGTGCATCCAATAGGTGTGTTTGTGTCATTGGATGATCAATTAGGTCATTTTCGTCCTCCCTAGGCTTATTCTTGTCCAATTAGGGTTTTTAACCAATCTTGTGCATCCAATAAGTTGAGTTGTGTCATTGGATTAACATTGAGGTCATTTTCGTCCTCCCTAGGCTTATTCTTGTCCAATTAGGGTTTTTAACCAATCTTGTGCATCCAATAGGTGTGTTTGTGTCATTGGATGACCAATTAGGTCATTTTCGTCCTCCCTAGGCATATTCTTGTCCAATTAGGGTTTTTAACCAATCTTGTGCATCCAATAGGTGTGTTTGTGGCAACAGATGATCAATTAGGTCATTTTCGTCCTCCCTAGGCTTATTCTTGTCCAATTAGGGTTTTTAACCAATCTTGTGCATCCAATAAGTTCATTTGTGTCATTGGATTAACATTTAGGTCATTTTCGTCCTCCCTCGGCATATTCTTGTCCAATTAGGGTTTTTAACCAATCTTGTGCATCCAATAGGTGTGTTTGTGTCATTGGATGATCAATTAGGTTATTTTCGTCCTCCTTAGGCTTATTCTTGTCCAATTAGGGTTTTTAACTAATCTTGTGCATCCAATAAGTTCATTTGTGTCATTGGATGATCAATTAGGTCATTTTCGTCCTCCCTAGGCATATTCTTGCCAAATTAGGGTTTTTAACCAATCTTATGCATCCAATAAGTTGAGTTGTGTCATTGGATTAACATTTAGGTCATTTTCGTCCTCCCTAGGCATATTCTTGTCCAATTAGGGTTTTTAACCAATCTTGTGCATCCAATAAGTTCATTTGTGTCATTGGATTAACATTATGTCATTTTCGTCCTCCCTAGGCATATTCTTGTCCAAGTAGGGTTTTTAACCAATCTTGTGCATCCAATACGTTCATTTGTGTCATTGGATTAACATTTAGGTCATTTTCGTCCTCCCTAGGCATATTCTTGTCCAATTAGGGTTTTTAACCAATCTTGTGCATCCAATAGGTGTGTTTGTGTCATTGGATGATCAATTAGGTCATTTTCGTCCTCCCTAGGCTTATTCTTGTCCAATTAGGGTTTTTAACCAATCTTGTGCATCCAATAAGTTGAGTTGTGTCATTGGATTACCATTTAGGTCATTTTCATCCTCCCTAGGCATATTCTTGTCCAATTAGGGTTTTTAACCAATCTTGTGCATCCAATAAGTTCATTTGTGTCATTGGATTAACATTATGTCATTTTCGTCCTCCCTAGGCATATTCTTGTCCAATTAGGGTTTTTAACCAATCTTGTGCATCCAACAGGTGTGTTTGTGTCATTGGATGATCAATTAGGTCATTTTCGTCCTCCCTAGGCTTATTCTTGTCCAATTAGTGTTTTTAACCAATCTTGTGCATCCAATAAGTTTGTTTGTGTCATTGAATTAATATTTGGGTCATTTTCGTTCTCCCTAGGCATATTCTTGTCCAATTAGGGTTTTTAACCAATCTTGTGCATCCAATAGGTGTGTTTGTGTCATTGGATGATCAATTAGGTCATTTTCGTCCTCCCTAGGCTTATTCTTGTCCAATTATGGTTTTAACCAATCTTGTGCATCCAATAGGTGTGTTTGTGTCATTGGATGAATAATTAGGTCATTTTTCGTCCTCCCTAGGCATATTCTTGTCCAATTAGGGTTTTTAACCAATCTTGTGCATCCAATAGGTGTGTTTGTGTCATTGGATGATCAATTAGGTCATTTTCGTCCTCCCTAGGCTTATTCTTGTCCAATTAGGGTTTTTAACCAATCTTGTGCATCCAATAGGTGTGTTTGTGTCATTAGGTGATCAATTAGGTCATTTTCGTCCTCCCTAGGCTTATTCTTGTCCAATTAGGATTTTTTAACCAATCTTGTGCATCCGATAAGTTTGTTTGTGTCATTGAATTAATATTTAGGTCATTTTCGTCCTCCCTAGTCATATTCTTGTCCAATTAGGGTTTTTAACCAATCTTGTCCATCTAATAGGTGTGTTTGTGTCATTGGATGATCAATTAGATCATTTTCGTCCTCCCTAGGCTTATTCTTGTCCAATTAGGGTTTTTAAACAATCTTGTACGTCCAATAACTTTGTTTGTGTCATTGAATTAATATTTAGGTCATTTTCGTCCTCCCTAGGCATATTCTTGTCCAATTAGGGTTTTTAACCAATCTTGTGCATCCAATAAGTGTGTTTGTGTCATTGGATGACCAATTAGGTCATTTTCGTCCACCCTAGGCATATTCTTGTCCAATTAGGGTTTTTAACCAATCTTGTGCATCCAATAGGTGTGTTTATTGCAATGGATGATCAATTAGGTCATTTTCGTCCTCCCTAGGCTTATTCTTGTCCAATTAGGGTTTTTAACCAATCTTGTGCATCCAATAAGTTCATTTGTGTTATTGGATGATCAATTAGGTCATTTTCGTCCTCCCTAGGCATATTCTTGTCTAACTAGGGTTTTTAACCAATCTTGTGCATCCAATAGCTGTGTTTGTGTCATTGGATGATCAATTAGTTCATTTTCGTCCTCCCTAGGCTTATTCTTGTCCAATTAGGGTTTTTAACCATTCTTGTGCATCCAATAAGTTGAGTTGTGTCATTGGATTAACATTTAGGTCATTTTCGTTCTCCCTAGGCTTATTCTTGTCCAATTAGGGTTTTTAACCAGTCTTGTGCATCCAATAAGTTCATTTGTGTTATTGGATTAACATTTAGGTCATATTCGTCCTTCCTAGGCATATTCTTGTCCAATTAGGGATTTTAACCAATCTTGTGCATCCAATAGGTGTGTTTGTGTCATTGGATGATCAATTAGGTCATTTTCGTCCTCCCTAGGCTTTTTCTTGTCCAATTAGGGTTTTTAACCAATCTTGTGCATCCAATAAGTTCATTAGTGTCATTGGATGATCAATTAGGTCATTTTCGTCCTCCCTAGGCATGTTCTTGTCCAACTAGGGTTTTTAACCAATCTTGTGCATCCAATAGGTGTGTTTGTGTCATTGGATGATCAATTAGGTCATTTTCGTCCTCCCTAGGCTTATTCTTGTCCAATTAGGGTTTTTAACCAATCTTGTGCATCCAATAAGTTGAGTTGTGTCATTGGATTAACGTTTAGCTCATTTTTGTTCTCCCTAGGCTTATTCTTGTCCAATTAGGGTTTTTAACCAATCTTGTGCATCCAACATGTGTGTTTGTGTCATTGGATGATCAATTAGGTCATTTTCGTCCTCCCTAGGCTTATTCTTGTCCAATTAGGGTTTTTTACCAATCTTGTGCATCCAATAAGTTTGTTTGTGTCATTGAATTAATATTTGGGACATTTTCGTCCTCCCTAGGCATATTCTTGTCCAATTAGGGTTTTTAACCAATCTTGTGCATCCAATAGGTGTGTTTGTGTCATTGGATGATCAATTAGGTCATTTTCGTCCTCCCTAGGCTTATTCTTGTCCAATTATGATTTTTAACCAATCTTGTGCATCCAATAGGTGTGTTTGTGTCATTGGATAATCAATTAGGTCATTTTCGTCCTCCCTAGGCTTATTCTTGTCCAATTAGGGGTTTTAACCAATCTTGTGCATCCAATAAGTTGAGTTGTGTCATTGGATTAACGTTTAGGTCATTTTTGTTCTCCCTAGGCTTATTCTTGTCCAATTAGGGTTTTTAACCAATCTTGTGCATCCCACAGGTGTGTTTGTGTCATTGGATGATCAATTAGGTCATTTTCGTCCTCCCTAGGCTTATTCTTGTCCAATTAGGGTTTTTAACCAATCTTGTGCATCCAATAAGTTGAGTTGTGTCATTGGATTAACATTTAGGTCATTTTCGTCCTCCCTAGGCTTATTCTTGTCCAATTAGGGTTTTTAACCAATCTTGTGCATCCAATAGGTGTGTTTGTGTCATTGGATGATCAATTAGGTCATTTTCGTCCTCCATAGGCTTATTCTTGTCCAATTAGGGTTTTTAACCAATCTTGTGCATCCAATAGGTGTGTTTGTGTTATTGGATGATCAATTAGGTCATTTTCGTCCTCCATAGGCTTATTCTTGTCCAATTGGGGTTTTTAACCAATCTTGTGCATCCAATAGGTGTGTTTGTGTCATTGGATGATCAATTAGGTCATTTTCGTCCTCCCTAGGCTTATTCTTGTCCAATTAGGGTTTTTAACCAATCTTGTGCATCCAATAAATTGAGTTGTTTCAATGGATTAACATTTAGGTCATTTTCGTCCTCCCTAGGCTTATTCTTGTCCAATTAGGGTTTTTAACCAATCTTGTGCATCCAATAAGTTCATTTGTGTCATTGGATTAACATTTAGGTCATTTTCGTCCTCCCTAGGCATATTCTTGTCCAATTAGGGTTTTGAACCAATCATGCGCATCCAATAGGTGTGTTTGTGTCATTGGATGATCAATTAGGTCATTTTCGTCCTCCCTAGGCTTATTCTTGTCCAATTAGGGTTTTTAACCAATCTTGTGCATCCAATAGGTGTGTTTGTGTCATTGGATGATCAATTAGGTCATTTTCGTCCTCCCTAGGCTTATTCTTTTCTAATTAGGGTTTTTAACCAATCTTGTGCATCCAATAAGTTCATTTGTGTCATTGGATGATCAATTAGGTCATTTTTCGTCCTCCCTAGGCATATTCTTGTCCAATTAGGGTTTTTAACCAATCTTGTGCATCCAATAGGTGTGTTTGTGTCATTGGATGATCAATTAGGTCATTTTCGTCCTCCCTAGGCTTATTCTTGTCCAATTAGGGTTTTTAACCAATCTTGTGCATCCAATAGGTGTGTTTGTGTCATTAGGTGATCAATTAGGTCATTTTCGTCCTCCCTAGGCTTATTCTTGTCCAATTAGGATTTTTTAACCAATCTTGTGCATCCGATAAGTTTGTTTGTGTCATTGAATTAATATTTAGGTCATTTTCGTCCTCCCTAGTCATATTCTTGTCCAATTAGGGTTTTTAACCAATCTTGTCCATCTAATAGGTGTGTTTGTGTCATTGGATGATCAATTAGGTCATTTTCGTCCTCCCTAGGCTTATTCTTGTCCAATTAGGGTTTTTAAACAATCTTGTACGTCCAATAACTTTGTTTGTGTCATTGAATTAATATTTAGGTCATTTTCGTCCTCCCTAGGCATATTCTTGTCCAATTAGGGTTTTTAACCAATCTTGTGCATCCAATAAGTGTGTTTGTGTCATTGGATGATCAATTAGGTCATTTTCGTCCTCCCTAGGCTTATTCTTGTCCAATTAGGGTTTTTAACCAATCTTGTGCATCCAATAAGTTCATTTGTGTTATTGGATGATCAATTAGGTCATTTTCGTCCTCCCTAGGCATATTCTTGTCTAACTAGGGTTTTTAACCAATCTTGTGCATCCAATAGCTGTGTTTGTGTCATTGGATGATCAATTAGTTCATTTTCGTCCTCCCTAGGCTTATTCTTGTCCAATTAGGGTTTTTAACCATTCTTGTGCATCCAATAAGTTGAGTTGTGTCATTGGATTAACATTTAGGTCATTTTCGTTCTCCCTAGGCTTATTCTTGTCCAATTAAGGTTTTTAACCAGTCTTGTGCATCCAATAAGTTCATTTGTGTTATTGGATTAACATTTAGGTCATATTCGTCCTCCCTAGGCATATTCTTGTCCAATTAGGGATTTTAACCAATCTTGTGCATCCAATAGGTGTGTTTGTGTCATTGGATGATCAATTAGGTCATTTTCGTCCTCCCTAGGCTTTTTCTTGTCCAATTAGGGTTTTTAACCAATCTTGTGCATCCAATAAGTTCATTAGTGTCATTGGATGATCAATTAGGTCATTTTCGTCCTCCCTAGGCATGTTCTTGTCCAACTAGGGTTTTTAACCAATCTTGTGCATCCAATAGGTGTGTTTGTGTCATTGGATGATCAATTAGGTCAATTTCGTCCTCCCTAGGCTTATTCTTGTCCAATTAGGGTTTTTAACCAATCTTGTGCATCCAATAAGTTCATTAGTGTCATTGGATGATCAATTAGGTCATTTTCGTCCTCCCTAGGCATGTTCTTGTCCAACTAGGGTTTTTAACCAATCTTGTGCATCCAATAGGTGTGTTTGTGTCATTAGATGATCAATTAGGTCATTTTCGTCCTCCCTAGGCTTATTCTTGTCCAATTAGGGATTTTAACCAATCTTGTGCATCCAATAGGTGTGTTTGTGTCATTGGATGATCAATTAGGTCATTTTTGTCCTCCCTAGGCTTATTCTTGTCCAATTAGGATTTTTAACCAATCTTGTGCATCCAATAAGTTCATTTGTGTTATTGGATTAACATTTAGGTCATATTCGTCCTCCCTAGGCATATTCTTGTCCAATTATGGTTTTTAACCAATCTTGTGCATCCAATAGGTGTGTTTGTGTAATTGGATGATCAATTAGGTCATTTTCGTCCTCCCTAGGCATATTCTTGTCCAGTTAGGGTTTTTAACCAATCTTGTGCATCCAATAGGCGTGTTTGTGTCATTGGATGATCAATTAGGTCATTTTCGTCTTCCTAGGCTTATTCTTGTCCAATTAGGGTTTTTAACCAATCTTGTGCATCCAATAGGTGTGTTTGTGTCATTGGATGATCAATTAGGTCATTTTCGTCCTCCCTAGGCTTATTCTTGTCCAATTAGGGTTTTTAACCAATCTTGTGCATCCAATAAGTTCATTTGTGTTATTGGATTAACATTTAGGTCATATTCGTCCTCCTAGGCATATTCTTGTCCAATTATGGTTTTTAACCAATCTTGTGCATCCAATAGGTGTGTTTGTGTCATTGGATGATCAATTAGGTCGTTTTCGTCCTCCCTAGGCATATTCTTGTCCAGTTAGGGTTTTTAACCAATCTTGTGCATCCAATAGGTGTGTTTGTGTCATTGGATGATCAATTAGGTCATTTTCGTCCTCCCTAGGCTTATTCTTGTCCAATTAGGGTTTTTAAGCAATCTTGATCATCCAATAAGTTCATTTGTGTCATTGGATTAACATTTAGGTCATTTTCGTCCTCCCTAGGCATATTCTTGTCCAATTTGGGTTTTTAACCAATCTTGTGCATCCAATAGGTGTGTTTGTGTCATTGGATGATCAATTAGGTCATTTTCGTCCTCCCTAGGCTTATTCTTGTCCAATTAGGGTTTTTAACCAATCTTGTGCATCCAATAAGTTCATTAGTGTCATTGGATGATCAATTAGGTCATTTTCGTCCTCCTTGGGCATGTTCTTGTCCAACTAGGGTTTTTAACCAATCTTGTGCATCCAATAGGTGTGTTTGTGTCATTGGATGATCAATTAGGTCATTTTCGTCCTCCCTAGGCTTATTCTTGTCCAATTAGGGTTTTTAACCAATCTTGTGCATCCAATAAGTTTGTTTGTGTCATTGAATTAATATTTAGGTCATTTTCGTCTTCCCTAGGCATATTCTTGTCCAATTAGGGGTTTTAACCAATGTTGTGCATCCAATAGCTGTGTTTGTGTCATTGGATGATCAATTAGGTCACTTTCTTCCTCCCTAGGCATATTCTTGTCCAATTAGGGTTTTTAACCAATCTTGTGCATCCAATAGGTGTGTTTGTGTCATTGGATGATCAATTAGGTCATTTTCGTCCTCCCTAGGCTTATTCTTGTCCAATTAGGGTTTTTAACCAATCTTGTGCATCCAATAAGTTGAGTTGTGTCATTGGATTAACATTTAGGTCATATTCGTCCTCCCTAGGCTTATTCTTGTCCAATTAGGGTTTTTAACCAATCTTGTGCATCCAATAGGTGTGTTTGTGTCTTTGGATGATCAATTAGGTCATTTTCGTCCACCATAGGCTTATTCTTGTCCAATTAGGGTTTTTAACCAATCTTGTGCATCCAATAAGTAGAGTTGTGTCATTGGATTGACATTTAGGTTATTTTTGTCCTCCCTTGGCTTATTCTTGTACAATTAGGGTTTTTAACTAATCTTGTGCATCCAATAAGTTTATTTGTGTCATTGGATGATCAATTAGGTCATTTTCGTCCTCCCTAGGCATATTCTTGTCCAATTAGGGTTTTTAACCAATCTTGTGCATCCAATAGGTGTGTTTGTGTCATTGGATGATCAATTAGGTCATTTTCGTCCTCCCTAGGCTTATTCTTGTCCAATTAGGGTTTTTAACCGATCTTGTGCATCCAATAGGTGTGTTTGTGTCATTGGATGATCAATTAGGTCATTTTCGTCCTCCCTAGGCATATTCTTGTCCAATTAGGGTTTTTAACCAATCTTGTGCATCCAATAGGTGTGTTTGTGTCATTGGATGATCAATTAGGTCATTTTCGTCCTCCCTAGGCTTATTCTTGTCCAACTAGGGTTTTTAACCAATCTTGTGCATCCAATACGTTCATTTGTGTCATTGGATTAACATTTTGGTCATTTTCGTCCTCCCTAGGCATATTCTTGTACAATTAGAGTTTTAGACCAATCTTGTGCATCCAATAGGTGTGTTTGTGTCATTGGATGATCAATTAGGTTATTTTCGTCCTCCCTAGGCTTATTCTTGTCCAATTAGGGTTTTTAACTAATCTTGTGCATTCAATAAGTTCATTTGTGTCATTGGATGGTCAATTAGGTCATTTTTATCCTCCCTAGGCATATTCTTGTCCAGTTAGGGTTTTTAACCAATCTTGTGCATCCAAATGGTGTGTTTGTGTCATTGGATGATCAATTAGGTCATTTTCGTCCTCCCTAGGCTTATTCTTGTCCAATTAGGGTTTTTAACCAATCTTGTGCATCCAATAGGTGTGTTTGTGTCATTGGATGATCAATTAGGTCATTTTCGTCCTCCCTAGACTTATTCTTGTCAAATTAGGCTTTTTAACCAATCTTGTGCATCCAATAACTTTGTTTGTGTCATTGAATTAATATTTAGGTCATTTTCGTCCTCCCTAGGCATATTCTTGTCCAATTAGGGTTTTTAACCAATCTTGTGCATCCAATAGGTGTGTTTGTGTCATTGGATGATCAATTAGGTCATTTTCGTCCTCCCTAAGCTTATTCTTGTCCAATTAGGGTTTTTAACAAATCTTGTGCATCCAATAAGTTCATTTGTGTCATTGGATGATCAATTAGGTCATTTTCGTCCTCCCTAGGCTTATTCTTGTCCAATTAGGGTTTTTAACCAATCTTGTGCATCCAATAGGTGTGTTTGTGTCATTGGATGATCAATTAGGTCATTTCCGTCCTCCCTTGACTAATTCTTGTCAAATTAGGGTTTTTAACCAATCTTGTGCATCCAATAACTTTGTTTGTGTCATTGAATTAATATTTAGGTCATTTTCGTCCTCCCTAGGCATATTCTTGTCCAATTAGGGTTTTTAACCAATCTTGTGCATCCAATAGGTGTGTTTGTGTCATTGGATGATCAATTAGGTCATTTTCGTCCTCCCTAGGCTTATTCTTGTCCAATTAGGGTTTTTAACCAATCTTGTGCATCCAATAACTTTGTTTGTGTCGTTGAATTAATATTTAGGTCATTTTCGTCCTCCCTAGGCTTATTCTTGTCCAATTAAGGTTTTTAACCAATCTTGAGCATCCAATAACTTTGTTTGTGTCATTGAATTAATATTTAGGTCATTTTCGTCCTCCCTAGGCATATTCTTGTCCAATTAGGGTTTTTAACCAATCTTGTGCATCCAATAGGTGTGTTTGTGTCATTGGATGATCAATAATGTCATTTACGTCCTCCCTAGGCTTATTCTTGTACAATTAGGGTTTTTAACCAATCTTGTGCATCCAATAACTTTGTTTGTGTCATTAAATTAATATTTAGGTCATTTTCTTCCTCCCTAGGCATATTCTTGTCCAATTAGGGTTATTAACCAATCTTGTGCATCCAATAAGTTGAGTTGTGTCATTGGATTAACATATAGGTCATTTTCGTCCTCCCTAGGCTTATTCTTGTCCAATTAGGGTTTTTAACCAATCTTGTGCATCCAATAGGTGTGTTTGTGTCATTGGATGATCAATTAGGTCATTTTCGTCCTCCCTAGGCTTATTCTTGTCCAATTAGGGTTTTTAACCAATCTTGTGCATCCAATAGGTGTGTTTGTGTCATTGGATGATCAATTAGGTCATTTTCGTCCTCCCTAGGCATATTCTTGTCCAATTAGGGTTTTTAAGCAATGTTGTGCATCCAATATGTGTGTTTGTGTCATTGGATGATCAATTAGGTCATTTTCGTCCCCCCTAGGCTTATTCTTGTCCAATTAGGGTTTTTAACCAATCTTGTGCATCCAATAAGTTGAGTTGTGTCATTGGATTAACATTTAGGTCATTTTTGTTCTCCCTAGGCTTATTCTTGTCCAATTAGGGTTTTTAACCAATCTTGTGCATCCAATAAGTTCATTTGCGTTATTGGATTAACATTTAGGTCATATTCGTCCTCCCTAGGCATATTCTTGTCCAATTAGGGTTTTTAACCAATCTTGTGCATCCAATAGGTGTGTTTGTGTCATTGGATGATCAATTAGGTCATTTTCGTCCTCCCTAGGCTTACTCTTGTCCAATTAGGGTTTTTAACCAATCTTGTGGATCCAATAAGTTCATTAGTGTCATTGGATGATCAATTAGGTCATTTTCGTCCTCCCTAGGCATGTTCTTGTCCAACTAGGGTTTTTAACCAATCTTGTGCATCCAATAGGTGTGTTTGTGTCATTGGATGATCAATTAGGTCATTTTCGTCCTCCCTAGGCTTATTCTTGTCCAATTAGGGTTTTTAACCGATCTTGTGCATCCAATAGGTGTGTTTGTGTCATTGGATGATCAATTAGGTCATTTTCGTCCTCTCTAGGCTTATTCTTGTCCAATTAGGGTTTTTAACCAATGTTATGCATCCAATAGGTGTGTTTGTGTCATTGGATGATTAATTAGGTCATTTTCGTCCTCCCTAGGCTTATTCTTGTCCAATTAGGGTTTTTAACCAATCTTGTGCATCCAATAAGTTGAGTTGTGTCATTGGATTAACATTTAGGTCATTTTCGTCCTCCCTAGGCTTATTCTTGTCCAATTAGGGTTTTTAACCAATCTTGTGCATCCAATAGGTGTGTTTGTGTCATTGGATGATCAATTAGGTCATTTTCGTCCTCACTAGGCTTATTCTTGTCAAATTAGGGTTTTTAACCAATCTTGTGCATCCAATAAGTTCATTTGTGTCATTGGATGATCAATTAGGTCATTTTGGTCCTCCCTAGGCATATTCTTGTCCAACTAGGGTTTTAAACCAATCTTGTGCATCAAATAGGTGTGTTTGTGCCATTGGATGATCAATTAGGTCATTTTCGTCCTTACTAGGCTTATTCTTGTCCAATTAGGGTTTTTAACCAATCTTGTGCATCCAATAGGTGTGTTTGTGTCATTGGATGATCAATTAAGTCATTTTCGTCCTCCCTAGGCTTATTCTTGTCCAATTAGGGTTTTTAACCAATCTTGTGCATCCAATAGGTGTGTTTGTGTCATTGGATGATCAATTAGGTCATTTTCGTCCTCCCTAGGCTTATTCTTGTCCAATTAGGGTTTTTAACCAATCTTGTGCATCCAACAAGTTTGTTTATGTCATTGAATTAATATTTAGGTCATTTTCGTCCTCCCTAGGCATATTCTTGTCCAATTTGGGTTTTTAACCAATCTTGTGCATCCAATAGGTGTGTTTGTGTCATTGGATGATCAATTAGGTCATTTTCGTCCTCCCTAGGCATATTCTTGTCCAATTAGGATTTTTAACCAATCTTGTGCATCCAATAGGTGTGTTTGTGTCATTGGATGATCAATTAGGTCATTTTCGTCCTCCCTAGGCTTATTCTTGTCCAATTACAGTTTTTAACCAATCTTGTGCATCCAATAAGTTGAGTTGTGTCATTGGATTAACATTTAGGTCATTTTCGTCCTCCCTAGGCTTATTCTTGTCCAATTAGGGTTTTTAACCAATCTTGTGCATCCAATAAGTTCATTTGTGTCATTGGATTAACATTTAGGTCATTTTCGTCCTCCCTAGGCATATTCTTGTCCAATTAGAGTTTTAGACCAATCTTGTGCATCCAATAGGTGTGTTTGTGTCATTGGATGATCAGTTAGGTTATTTTCGTCCTCCCTAGGCTTACTCTTGTCCAATTAAGGTTTTTAACTAATCTTGTGCATCCAATAAGTTCATTTGTTTCATTGGATGATCAATTAGGTCATTTTCGTCCTCCCTAGGCATATTCTTGTCCAATTAGGGTTTTTAACCAATCTTGTGCATCCAATAGGTGTGTTTGTGTCATTGGATGATCAATTAGGTCATTTTCGTCCTCCCTAGGCTTATTCTTGTCCAATTAGGGTTTTTTTAACCAATCTTGTACATCGAATAAGTTCATTTGTGTCATTGGATTAACATTTAGGTCATTTTCGTCCTCCCTAGGCATATTCTTGTCCAATTAGGGTTTTTAACCAATCTTGTGCATCCAATAGGTGTGTTTGTGTCATTGGATGATCAATTAGGTCATTTTCGTCCTCCCTAGGCTTATTCTTGTCCAATTAGGGTTTTTAACCAATCTTGTGCATCCAATAAGTTGAGTTGTGTCATTGGTTTAACATTTAGGTCATTTTCGTTCTCCCTACGCTTATTCTTGTCCAATTAGGGTTTTTAACCAATCTTGTGCATCCAATAGGTGTGTTTGTGTCATTGGATGATCAATTATGTCATTTTCGTCCTCCCTAGGCATATTCTTGTCCAATTAGGGTTTTTAACCAATCTTGTGCATCCAATAGGTGTTTTTGTGTCATTGGATGATCAATTAGGTCATTTTCGTCCTACCTAGGCATATTCTTGTCCAATTAGGGTTTTTAACCAATCTTGTGCATCCAATACGTTCATTTGTGTTATTGGATTAACATTTAGGTCATTTTCGTCCTCCCTAGGCATATTCTTGTCCAATTAGGGTTTTTAACCAATCTTGTGCATCCAATAGGTTTGTTTGTGTCATTGGATGATCAATTAGGTCATTTTCGTCCTCCCTAGGCTTATTCTTGTTCAATTAGGGTTTTTAGCCGATCTTGTGCATCCAATAGGTGTGTTTGTGTCATTGGATGATCAATTAGGTCATTTTCGTCCTCTCTAGGCATATTCTTGTCCAATTAGGGTTTTTAACCAATCTTGTGCATCCAATAGGTGTGTTTGTGTCATTGGATGATCAATTAGGTCATTTTCGTCCTCCCTAGGCTTATTCTTGTCCAATTAGGGTTTTTAACCAATCTTGTGCATCCAATAGGTTGAGTTGTGTCATTGGATTATCAATTAGGTCATTTTCGTCCTCCCTAGGCTTATTCTTGTCCAATTAGGGTTTTTAACCAATCTTGTGCATCCAATAGGTGTGTTTGTGTCATTGGATGATCAATTAGGTCATTTTCATCCTACCTAGACTTATTCTTGTCAAATTAGGGTTTTTAATCAATCTTGTGCATCCAATAGGTGTGTTTGTGTCATTGGATGATCAATTAGGTCATTTTCGTCCTCCCTAGGCTTATTCTTGTCAAATTAGGGTTTTTAACCAATCTTGTGCATCCAATAACTTTGTTTGTGTCATTGAATTAATATTTAGGTCATTTTCGTCCTCCCTAGGCATATTCTTGTCCAATTAGGGTTTTTAACCAATCTTGTGCATCCAATAGGTGTGTTTGTGTCATTGGATGATCAATTAGGTCATTTTCGTCCTCCCTAGGCTTATTCTTGTCCAATTAGGGTTTTTAACCAATCTTGTGCATCCAACAAGTTCATTAGTGTCATTGGATGATCAATTAGGTCATTTTCTTCCTCCCTAGGCATGTTCTTGTCCAACTAGGGTTTTTAACCAATCTTGTGCATCCAATAGGTGTGTTTGTGTCATTGGATGATCAATTAGGTCATTTTCGTCCTCCCTAGGCTTATTCTTGTCCAATTAGGGGTTTTAACCAATCTTGTGCATCCAATAAGTTGAGTTGTGTCATTGGATTAACATTTTGATCATTTTCGTTCTCCCTAGGCTTTTTCTTGTCCAATTAGGGTTTTTAACCAACCTTGTGAATCCAATAAGTTCATTTGTGTCATTGGATTAACATTTTGGTCATTTTTGTCCTCCCTAGGCATATTCTTGTCCAATTAGGGTTTTTAACCAATCTTGCGCATCCAATAGGTGTGTTTGTGTCATTGGATGATCAGTTTGATTATTTTCGTCCTCCCTAGGCTTATTCTTGTCCAATTAGGGTTTTTAACTAATCTTGTGCATCCAATAAGTTCATTTGTGTCATTGGATGATCAATTATGTCATTTTCGTCCTCCGTAGGCATATTCTTGTCCAATTAGGGTTTTTAACCAATCTTGTGCATCCAATAGGTGTGTTTGTGTCATTGGATGATCAATTAGGTCATTTTCGTCCTCCCTAGGCTTATTCTTGTCCAATTAGGGGTTTTAACCAATCTTGTGCATCCAATAAGTTGAGTTGTGTCGTTGGATTAACATTTAGGTCATTTTCGTTCTCTCTAGGCTTATTCTTTTCCAATTAGGGTTTTTAACCAATCTTGTGCATCCAATAGGTGTGTTTGTGTCATTGGATGATCAATTAGGTCATTTTCGTCCTCCCTAGGCTTATTCTTGTCCAATTAGGGTTTTTAACCAATCTTGTGCATCCAATAGGTGTGTTTGTGTCATTGGATGATCAATTAGGTCATTTACGTCCTCCCTAGGCTTATTATTGTCCAATTAGGGTTTTTTAACCAATCTTGTGCATCCAATAACTTTGTTTGTGTCATTGAATTAATATTTAGGTCATTTTCGTCCTCCCTAGGCATATTCTTGTCCAATTAGGGTTTTTAACCAATCTTGTGCATCCAATAGGTGTGTTTGTGTCATTGGATGATCAATTAGGTCATTTTCGTCCTCCCTAGGCTTATTCTTTTCCAATTAGGGTTTTTAACAAATCTTGTGCATCCAATAAGTTCATTTGTGTCTTTGGATGATCAATTAGGTCATTTTCGTCCTCCCTAGGCTTATTCTTGTCCAATTAGGGTTTTTAACCAATCTTGTGCATCCAATAGGTGTGTTTGTGTCATTGGATGATCAATTAGGTCATTTTCATCCTACCTAGACTTATTCTTGTCAATTTAGGGTTTTTAATGAATCTTGTGCATCCAATAACTTTGTTTGTGTCATTGAATTAATATTTAGGTCATTTTCGTCCTCCCTAGGCATATTCTTGTCCAATTAGGGTTTTTAACCAATCTTGTGCATCCAATAGGTGTGTTTGTGTCATTGGATGATCAATTAGGTCATTTTCGTCCTCCCTAAGCTTATTCTTGTCCAATTAGGGTTTTTAACAAATCTTGTGCATCCAATAAGTTCATTTGTGTCATTGGATGATCAATTAGGTCATTTTCGTCCTCCCTAGGCTTATTCTTGTCCAATTAGGGTTTTTAACCAATCTTGTGCATCCAATAGGTGTGTTTGTGTCATTGGATGATCAATTAGGTCATTTCCGTCCTCCCTTGACTAATTCTTGTCAAATTAGGGTTTTTAACCAATCTTGTGCATCCAATAACTTTGTTTGTGTCATTGAATTAATATTTAGGTCATTTTCGTCCTCCCTAGGCATATTCTTGTCCAATTAGGGTTTTTAACCAATCTTGTGCATCCAATAGGTGTGTTTGTGTCATTGGATGATCAATTAGGTCATTTTCGTCCTCCCTAGGCTTATTCTTGTCCAATTAGGGTTTTTAACCAATCTTGTGCATCCAATAACTTTGTTTGTGTCGTTGAATTAATATTTAGGTCATTTTCGTCCTCCCTAGGCTTATTCTTGTCCAATTAAGGTTTTTAACCAATCTTGAGCATCCAATAACTTTGTTTGTGTCATTGAATTAATATTTAGGTCATTTTCGTCCTCCCTAGGCATATTCTTGTCCAATTAGGGTTTTTAACCAATCTTGTGCATCCAATAGGTGTGTTTGTGTCATTGGATGATCAATTAAGGTCATTTTCGTCCTCCCTAGGCATATTCTTGTCCAATTAGGGTTTTTAACCAATCTTGTGCATCCAATAGGTGTGTTTGTGTCATTGGATGATCAATTAGGTCATTTTCGTCCTCCCTAGGCTTATTCTTGTCCAATTAGGGTTTTTAACCAATCTTGTGCATCCAATAACTTTGTTTGTGTCATTGAATTAATATTTAGGTCATTTTCCTCCTCCCTGGGCATATTCTTGTCCAATTAGGGTTTTTAACCAATCTTGTGCATCCAATAGGTGTGTTTGTGTCATTGGATGATCAATTAGGTCATTTTCGTCCTCCCTAGGCTTATTCTTGTCCAATTAGGGTTTTTAACCAATCTTGTGCATCCAATAACTTTGTTTGTGTCATTGAATTAATATTTAGGAAATTTTCCTCCTCCCTAGGCATATTCTTGTCCAATTAGGGTTTTTAACCAATCTTGTGCATCCAATAGGTGTGTTTGTGTCATTGGATGATCAATTAGGTCATTTTCGTCCTCCCTAGGCTTATTCTTGTCCAATTAGGGTTTTTAACCAATCTTGTGTTTCCCATAGGTGTGTTTGTGTCATTGGATGATCAATTAGGTCATTTTCGTCCTCCCTAGGCTTATTCTTGTCCAATTAGGGTTTTTAACCAATCTTGTGCATCCAATAGGTGTGTTTGTGTCATTGGATGATCAGTTAGGTTATTTTCGTCCTCCCTAGGCTTACTCTTGTCCAATTAGGGTTTTTAACTAATCTTGTGCATCCAATAAGTTCATTTGTTTCATTCGATGATCAATTAGGTCATTTTCGTCCTCCCTAGGCATATTCTTGTCCAATTAGGGTTTTTAACCAATCTTGTGCATCCAATAGGTGTGTTTGTGTCATTGGATGATCAATTAGGTCATTTTCGTCCTCCCTAGGCTTATTCTTGTCCAATTAGGGTTTTTAACCAATCTTGTGCATCCAATAAGTTGAGTTGTGTCATTGGATTAACATTTTGATCATTTTCGTTCTCCCTAGGCTTATTCTTGTCCAATTAGGGTTTTTAACCAATCTTGTGCATCCAATAGGTGTGTTTGTGTCATTGGATGATCAATTAGGTCATTTTCGTCCTCCCTAGGCTTATTCTTGTCCAATTAGGGTTTTTAACCAATCTTGTGCATCCAATAACTTTGTTTGTGTCGTTGAATTAATATTTAGGTCATTTTCGTCCTCATTAGGCATATTCTTGTCCAATTAGGGTTTTTAACCAATCTTGTGCATCCAATAGGTGTGTTTGTGTCATTGGATGATCAATTAGGTCATTTTCGTCCTCCCTAGGCTTATTCTTGTCCAATTAGGGTTTTTAACCAATCTTGTGCATCCAATAACTTTGTTTGTGTCATTGAATTAATATTTAGGTCATTTTCGTCCTCCCTAGGCATATTCTTGTCCAATTAGGGTTTTTAACCAATCTTGTGCATCCAATAGGTGTGTTTGTGTCATTGGATGATCAATTAGGTCATTTTCGTTCCCCCTAGGCTTATTCTTGTCCAATTAGGGTTTTTCACCAATCTTGTGCATCCAATAACTTTGTTTGTGTCATTGAATTAATATTTAGGTCATTTTCGTCCTCCCTAGGCATATTCTTGTCCAATTAGGGTTTTTAACCAATCTTGTGCATCCAATAGGTGTGTTTGTGTCATTGGATGATCAATTAGGTCATTTTCGTCCTCCCTAGGCTTATTCTTGTCCAATTAGGGTTTTTAACCAATCTTGTGCATCCAATAACTTTGTTTGTGTCATTGAATTAATATTTAGGTCATTTTCGTCCTCCCTAGGCATATTCTTGTCCAATTAGGGTTTTTAACCAATCTTGTGCATCCAATAGGTGTGTTTGTGTCATTGGATGATCAATTAGGTCATTTTCGTCCTCCCTAGGCTTATTCTTGTCCAATTAGGGTTTTTAACCAATCTTGTTCATCCAATAGGTGTGTTTGTGTCAATGGATGATCAATTAGGTCGTTTTCGTCGTCCCTAGGCTTATTCATGTCCAATTAGGGTTTTTAACCAATCTTGTGCATCCAATAGGTGTGTTTGTGTCATTGGATGATCAATTAGGTCATTTTCGTCCTACCTAGACTTATTCTTGTCAAATTAGGGTTTTTAATCAATCTTGTGCATCCAATAACTTTGTTTGTGTCATTGAATTAATATTTAGGTCATTTTCGTCCTCCCTAGGCATATTCTTGTCCAATTAGGGTTTTTAACCAATCTTGTGCATCCAATAGGTGTGTTTGTGTCATTGGATGATCAATTAGGTCATTTTCGTCCTCCCTAGGCTTATTCTTGTCCAATTAGGGTTTTTAACCAATCTTGTGCATCCAATAAGTTCATTTATGTCATTGGATGATCAATTAGGTCATTTTCGTCCTCCCTAGGCATGTTCTTGTCCAACTAGGGTTTTTAACCAATCTTGTGCATCCAATAGGTGTGTTTGTGTCATTGGATGATCAATTAGGTCATTTTCGTCCTCCCTAGGCTTATTCTTGCCCAATTAGGGTTTTTAACCAATCTTGTGCATCCAATAAGTTCATTAATGTAATTGGATGATAAATTAGGTCATTTTCGTCCTCCCTAGGCATGTTCTTGTCCAACTAGGGTTTTTAACCAATCTTGTGCATCCAATAGGTGTGTTTGTGTCATTGGATGATCAATTAAGTCATTTTCGTCCTCCCTAGGCTTATTCTTGTCCAATTAGGGTTTTTAACCAATCTTGTGCATCCAATAAGTTGAGTTGTGTCATTGGATTAACATTTAGGTCATTTTCATTCTCCCTAGGTTTATTCTTGTCCAATTAGGTTTTTAACCAGTCTTGTGCATCCAATAAGGTCATTTGTGTCATTGGATTCACATTTAGGTCATTTTCGTCCTCCTTAGGCATATTCTTGTCTAATTAGGGTTTTTAACCAGTCTTGTGCATCCAATAGGTGGGTTTATCTCATTGGATGATCAATTAGGTCACTTTCATCCTCCCTAGGCTTATTCTTGTCCAATTAGGGTTTTTAACCAATATTGTGCATCCAATAAGTTCATTTGTGTCATTGGATTAACATTTAGGTCATATTCGTCCTCCCTAGGCATATTCTTGTCCAATTAGGGTTTTTAACCAATCTTGTGCATCCAATAGGTGTGTTTGTGTCATTGGATGATCAATTAGGTCATTTTCGTCCTCCATAGGCTTATTCTTGTCCATTTAGGGTTTTTAACCAATATTGTGCATCCAATAAGTTCATTTGTGTCATTGGATGATCAATTAGGTCATTTTCGTCCTCCCTAGGCTTTTTCTTGTCCAATTAGGGTTTTTAACCAATCTTGTGCATCCAATAGGTGTGTTTGTGTCATTGGATGATCAATTAGGTCATTTTCGTCCTCCCTAGACTTATTCTTGTCCAATTAGGGTTTTTAACCAATCTTGTGCATCCAATAACTTTGTTTGTGTCATTGAATTAATATTTAGGTTATTTTCGTCCTCCCTAGGCATATTCTTGTCCCATGAGGGTTTTTAACCAATCTTGTGCATCCAATAGGTGTGTTTGTGTCATTGGATGATCAATTAGGTTATTTTCGTCCTTCCTAGGCTTATTCTTGTCCAATTAGGGTTTTTTACCAATCTTGTGCATCCAATAAGTTCATTTGTGTCATTGGATTAACATTTAGGTCATTTTCGTCCTCCCTAGGCATATTCTTGTAAAATTAGGGTTTTTAACCAATCTTGTGCATCCAATAGGTGTGTTTGTGTCATTGGATGATCAATTAGGTCATTTTCATCCTTTCTATGCTTACTCTTGTCCAATTAGGGTTTTTAACCAATCTTGTGCATCCAATAAGTTCATTTGTGTCATTGGATGATCAATTAGGTCATTTTCGTCCTCCCTAGGCATATTCTTGTCCAACTAGGGTTTTTAACCAATCTTGTGCTTCCAATAGGTGTGTTTGTGTCATTGGATGATCAATTAGGTCATTTTCGTCCTCACTAGGCTTATTATTGTCCAATTAGGGTTTTTAACCAATCTTGTGCATCCAATAGGTGTGTTTGTGTCATTGGATGATCAATTATGTCATTTTCGTCCTCCCTAGGCTTATTCTTGTCCAATTAGGGTTTTTAACCAATCTTGTGCATCCAATAAGTTCATTTGTGTCATTGGATTAACATTTAGGTCATATTCGTCCTCCCTAGGCATATTCTTGTCCAATTAGGGTTTTTAACCAATCTTGTGCATCCAATAGGTGTGTTTGTGTCATTGGATGATCAATTAGGTCTTTTTCGTCCTCCCTAGGCTTATTCTTGTCCAATTAGGGTTTTTAACCAATCTTGTGCATCCGATAAGTTCATTTGTGTCATTGGATGATCAATTAGGTCATTGTCGTCCTCCCTAGGCATATTCTTGTCAAACTAGGGTTTTTAACCAATCTTGTGCATCCAATAGGTGTGTTTGTGTCATTGGATGATCAATTAGGTCATTTTCGTCCTCCCTAGGCTTATTCTTGTCCAATTAGGGTTTTTAACCAATCTTGTGCATCCAATAAGTTGAGTTGTGTCATTGGATTAACGTTTAGCTCATTTTTGTTCTCCCTAGGCTTATTCTTGTCCAATTAGGGTTTTTAACCAATCTTGTGCATCCAATAGGTGTGTTTGTGTCATTGGATGATCAATTAGGTCATTTTCGTCCTCCCTAGGCTTATTCTTGTCCAATTAGGGTTTTTAACCAATCTTGTGCATCCAATAAGTTGAGTTGTGTCATTGAATTAACATTTAGGTCATTTTCGTCCTCCCTAGGCTTATTCTTGTCCAACTAAGGTTTTTAACCAATCTTGTGCATCCAATAGGTGTGTTTGTGTCATTGGATGATCAATTAGGTCATTTTCGTCCTCCCTAGGCTTATTCTTGTCCAATTAGGGTTTTTAACCAATCTTGTGCATCCAATAAGTTGAGTTGTGTCATTGGATTAACATTTAGGTCATTTTCGTCCTCCCTAGGGTTATTCTTGTCCAATTAGGGTTTTTAACCAATCTTGTGCATCCAATAAGTTCATTTGTGTCATTGGATTAATATTTAGGTCATTTTCGTCCTCCCTAGGCATATTCTTATCCAATTATTTAGACCAATCTTGTGCATCCAATAGGTGTGTTTGTGTCATTGGATGATCAGTTAGGTTATTTTCGTCCTCCCTAGGCTTATTCTTGTCCAATTAGTGTTTTTAACTAATCTTGTGCATCCAATAAGTTCATTTGTGTCATTGGATGATCAATTAGGTCATTTTCGTCCTCCCTAGGCATATTCTTGTCCAATTAGGGTTTTTAACCAATCTTGTGCATCCAATAGGTGTGTTTGTGTCATTGGATGATCAATTAGGTCATTTTCGTCCTCCCTAGGCTTATTCTTGTCCAATTAGGGTTTTTAACCAATCTTGTGCATCCAATAAGTTGAGTTGTGTCATTGGATTAATATTTAGGTTATTTTCGTCCTCCCTAGGCATATTCTTGTCCAATTAGGGTTTTTAACCAATCTTGTGCATCCAATAGGTGTGTTTGTGTCATTGGATGATCAATTAGGTCATTTTCGTCCTCCCTAGGCTTGTTCTTGTCCAACTAGGGTTTTTAACCAATTTTGTGCATCCAATAGGTGTGTTTGTGTCATTGGATGATCAATTAGGTCATTTTCGTCCTCCCTTGGCATATTCTTGTCCAACTAGGGTTTTTAACCCATCTTGTGCTTCCAATAAGTTCATTAGTGTCATTGGATGATCAATTAGGTGATTTTCGTCCTCCCTAGGCATGTTCTTGTCCAACTAGGGTTTTTAACCAATCTTGTGCATCCAATAGGTGTGTTTGTGTCATTGGATGATCAATTAGGTCATTTTCGTCCTCCCTAGGCTTATTCTTGTCCAATTAGGGTTTTTAACCAATCTTGTGCATCCAATAAGTTTGTTTGTGTCATTGAATTATTATTTAGGTCATTTTCGTCCTCCCTATGCATATTCTTGTCCAATTAGGGTTTTTAACCAATCTTGTGCATCCAATAGGTGTGTTTGTGTCATTGGATGATCAATTAGGTCATTTTCGTCCTCCCTAGGCTTATTCTTGTCCAATTAGGGTTTTTAACCAATCTTGTGCATCCAATAAGTTGAGTTGTGTCATTGGATGATCAATTAGATCATTTTCGTCCTCCCTAGGCATATTCTTGTCCAACTAGGGTTTTTAACCAATCTTGTGCATCCAATAGGTGTGTTTGTGTCATTGGATGATCAATTAGGTCATTTTCGTCCTCCCTAGGCTTATTCTTGTTCAATTAGGGTTTTTAACCAATCTTGTGCATCCAATAACTTTGTTTGTGTCATTGAATTAATATTTAGGTCATTTTCGTCCTCCCTAGGCATATTCTTGTCCAATTAGGGTTTTTAACCAATCTTGTGCATCCAATAGGTGTGTTTGTGTCATTGGATGATCAATTAGGTCATTTTCGTCCTCCCTAGGCTTTTTCTTGCCCAATTAGGAATTTTAACCAATCTTGTGCATCCAATAAGTTCATTAGTGTAATTGGATGATCAATTAGGTCATTTTCGTCCTCCCTAGGCATGTTCTTGTCCAACTAGGGTTTTTAACCAATCTTGTGCATCCAATAGGTGTGTTTGTGTCATTGGATGATCAATTAGGTCATTTTCGTCCTCCCTAGGCTTATTCTTGTCCAATTAGGGTTTTTAACCAATCTTGTGCATCCAATAAGTTGAGTTGTGTCATTGGATTATCATTTAGGTCATTTTTGTTCTCCCTAGCCTTATTCTTATCCAATTAGGGTTTTTAACCAATCTTGTGCATCCAATAGGTGTGTTTTTGTCATTGAATGATCAATTAGGTCATTTTCGTCCTCCCTAGGCTTATTCTTGTCCAATTAGGGTTTTTAACCAATCTTGTGCATCCAATAACTTTGTTTGTGTCATTGAATTAATATTTAGGTCATTTTCGTCCTCCCTAGGCATATTCTTGTCCAATTAGGGTTTTTAACCAATCTTGTGCATCCAATAGGTGTGTTTGTGTCTTTGGATGATCAATTAAGTTATTTTCGTCCTTCCTAAGCTTATTCTTGTCCAATTAGGGTTTTTAACAAACCTTGTGCATCCAATAAGTTCATTTGTGTCATTGGATGATCAATTAGGTTATTTTCGTCCTCCCTAGGCATATTCTTGTCCAACTTGGGTTTTTAACCAATCTTGTGCAT
The DNA here is from genome assembly GCA_037974775.1 of Cicer pinnatifidum. NCBI lineage: Eukaryota > Viridiplantae > Streptophyta > Magnoliopsida > Fabales > Fabaceae > Cicer > Cicer pinnatifidum. Next base: position 26,457 of record JBBPBR010001343.1, on the reverse strand, counting down.
CCAATAGGTGTGTTTGTGTCATTGGATGATCAATTAGGTCATTTTCGTCCTCCCTAGGCTTATTCTTGTCCAATTAGGGTTTTTAACCAATCTTGTGCATCCAATAACTTTGTTTGTGTCATTGAATTAATATTTAGGTCATTTTCGTCCTCCCTAGGCATATTCTTGTCCAATTAGGGTTTTTAACCAATCTTGTGCATCCAATAGGTGTGTTTGTGTCATTGGATGATCAATTAGGTCATTTTCGTTCCCCCTAGGCTTATTCTTGTCCAATTAGGGTTTTTCACCAATCTTGTGCATCCAATAACTTTGTTTGTGTCATTGAATTAATATTTAGGTCATTTTCGTCCTCCCTAGGCATATTCTTGTCCAATTAGGGTTTTTAACCAATCTTGTGCATCCAATAGGTGTGTTTGTGTCATTGGATGATCAATTAGGTCATTTTCGTCCTCCCTAGGCTTATTCTTGTCCAATTAGGGTTTTTAACCAATCTTGTGCATCCAATAACTTTGTTTGTGTCATTGAATTAATATTTAGGTCATTTTCGTCCTCCCTAGGCATATTCTTGTCCAATTAGGGTTTTTAACCAATCTTGTGCATCCAATAGGTGTGTTTGTGTCATTGGATGATCAATTAGGTTATTTTCGTCCTTCCTAGGCTTACTCTTGTCCAATTAGGGTTTTTAACCAATGTTGTGCATCCAATAAGTTCATTTGTGTCATTGGATTAACATTTAGGTCATTTTCATCCTCCCTAGGCATATTCTTGTCCAATTAGAGTTTTTAACCAATCTTGTGCATCCAATAGGTGTGTTTGTGTCATTGGATGATCAATTAGGTCATTTTCGTCCTCCCTAGGCTTATTCTTGTCCAATTAGGGTTTTTAACCAATCTTGTGCATCCAATAAGTTGAGTTGTGTCATTGGATTAACATTTAGGTCATTTTCGTCATCCCTAGGCTTATTCTTGTCCAATTAGGGTTCTTAACCAATCTTGTGCATCTAATAGGTGTGTTTGTGTCATTGGATGATCGATTAGGTCATTTTCGTCGTCCCTAGGCTTATTCTTGTCCAATTAGGGTTTTTAACCAATCTTGTGCATCCGATAAGTTTGTTTGTGTCATTGAATTAATATTTAGGTCATTTTCGTCCTCCCTAGGCATATTATTGTCCAATTAGAGTTTTTAACCAATCTTGTGCATCCAATAGGTGTGTTTGTGTCATTGGATGATCAATTAGGTCATTTTCGTCCTCCCTAGGCTTATTCTTGTCCAATTAGGGTTTTTAACCAATCTTGTGCATCCAATAAGTTGAGTTGTGTCATTGGATTAACATTTAGGTCATTTTCGTCATCCCTAGGCTTATTCTTGTCCAATTAGGGTTTTTAACCAATCTTGTGCATCCAATAGGTGTTTTTGTGTCATTGGATGATCAATTAGGTCATTTTCGTCCTCCATAGGCTTATTCTTGTCCAATTAGGGTTTTTAACCAATCTTGTGCATGCAATAAGTTGAGTTGTGTCATTGGATTAACATTTAGGTCATTTTCGTCCTCCTTAGGCTTATTCTTGTCCAATTAGGGTTTTTAACCAATCTTGTGCATCCAATAAGTTCATTTGTGTCATTGGATTAACATTTAGGTCATTTTCGTCCTCCCTAGGCATATTCTTGTCCAATTATGGTTTTTAACCAATCTTGTGCATCCAATAGGTGTGTTTGTGTCATTGGATGATCAATTAGGTCATTTTCTTCCTTTCTATGCTTATTCTGGTCCAATTATGGTTTTTAACCAATCTTGTGCATCCAATAAGTTCATTTGTGTCATTGGATGATCAATTAGGTCATTTTCGTCCTCCCTAGGCATATTCTTGTCCAACTAGGGTTTTTAACCAATCTTGTGCTTCCAATAGGTGTGTTTGTGTCATTGGATGATCAATTAGGTCATTTTCGTCCTCACTAGGCTTATTCTTGTCCAATTAGGGTTTTTAACCAATCTTGTGCATCCAATAGGTGTGTTTGTGTCATTTGATGATCAATTAGGTCATTTTCGTCCTCCCTAGGCTTATTCTTGTCCAATTAGGGTTTTTAACCAATCTTGTGCATCCAATAAGTTCATTTGTGTCATTGGATTAACATTTAGGTCATATACGTCCTCCCTAGGCATATTCTTGTCCAATTAGGGTTTTTAACCAATCTTGTGCATCCAATAGGTGTGTTTGTGTCATTGGATGATCAATTAGTTTATTTTCGTCCTCCATAGGCTTATTCTTGTCCAATTAGGGTTTTTAACCAATCTTGTGCATCCAATAGGTGTGTTTGTGCCATTAGATCATCAATTAGGTCATTTTCGTCCTCCTTAGGCTTATTCTTGTCCAATTAGGGTTTTTAACCAATCTTGTGCATCCAATAAGTTGAGTTGTGTCATTGGATTAACATTTAGGTCATTTTCATTCTCCCTAGGCTTATTCTTGTCCAATTAGGTTTTTAACCAATCTTGTGCATCCAATAAGTTCATTTGTGTCATTGGATTCACATTTAGGTCATTTTCGTCCTCCCTAGGCATATTCTTGTCCAGTTATGGTTTTTAACCAATCTTTTGCATAATAGGTGTGTTTATCTCATTGGATGATCAATTAGGTCACTTTGATCCTCCCTAGGCTTATTCTTGTCCAATTAGGGTTTTTAACCAATCTTGTGCATCCAATAGGTGTGTTTGTGTCATTGGATGATCAATTTAGGTAATTTTCGTCCTTCCTAGGCATATTCTTGTCCAATTAGGGTTTTTAACCAATCTTGTGCATCCAATAGGTGTGTTTGTGTCATTGGATGATCAATTAGGTCATTTTCGTCCTCCCTAGGCTTATTCTTGTCCAATTAGGGTTTTTAACAAATCTTGTGCATCCAATAAGTTCATTAGTGTCATTGGATGATCAATTAGGTCATTTTCGTCCTCCCTAGGCATATTATTGTCCAATTAGGGTTTTTAACCAATCTTGTGCATCCAATAAGTTTGTTTGTGTCATTGAATTAATATTTAGGTCATTTTCGTCCTCCCCCTGCATATTCTTATCCAATTAGGGTTTTTAACCAATCTTGTGTATCCAATAGGCGTGTTTGTGTCATTGGATGATCAATTAGGTCATTTTCGTCCTCCCTAGGCATATTCTTGTCCAATTAGGGTTTTTAACCAATCTTGTGCATCCAATAGGTGTGTTTGTGTCATTGGATGATCAATTAGGTCATTTTCGTCCTCCGTTGGTATATTCTTGTCCAATTAGGGTTTTGAACCAATCTTGTGCATCCAATAGGTTTGTTTGTGTCATTGGATGATCAATTAGGTCATTTTTGTCCTCCCTAGGCTTATTCTTGTCCAATTAGGGTTTTTAACCAATCTTGTGCATCCAATAAGTTTGTTTGTGTCATTGAATTAATATTTAGGTCATTTTCGTCCTCCCTAGGCATATTCTTGTCCAATTAGGGTTTTTAACCAATCTTGTGCATCCAATAGGTGTGTTTGTGTCATTGGATGATCAATTAGGTCATTTTCGTTCTCCCTAGACTTATTCTTGTCCAATTAGGGTTTTTAACCAATCTTGTGCATCCAATAAGTTAATTTGTGTCATTGGATTAACATTTAGGTCATTTTCGTCCTCCCTAGGCATATTCTTGCCCAATTAGGGATTTTAACCAATCTTGTGCATCCAATAGGTGTGTTTGTGTCATTGGATGATCAATTTAGGTCATTTTCGTCCTCCCTAGGCATATTCTTGTCCAATTAGGGTTTTTAACCAATCTTGTGCATCCAATAGGTGTGTTTGTGTCATTGGATGATCAATAAGGTCATTTTCGTCCTCCCTAGGCTTATTCTTGTCCAATTAGGGTTTTTAACCAATCTTGTGCATCCAATAAGTTGAGTTGTGTCATTGGATTAACATTTAGGTCATTTTCATTCTCCCTAGGCTTATTCTTGTCGAATTAGGTTTTTAACCAATCTTGTACATCCAATAAGTTCATTTGTGTCATTGGATTCACATTTAGGTCATTTTCGTCCTCCCTAGGCATATTCTTGTCCAATTAGGGTTTTTAACCAATCTTGTGCGTCCAATAGGTGTGTTTATCTCATTGGATGATCAATTAGGTCACTTTGATCCTCCCTATGCTTATTCTTGTCCAATTAGGATTTTTAACCAATCTTGTGCATCCAATAAGTTCATTAGTGTCTTTGGATGATCAATTAGGTCATTTTCGTCCTCCCTAGGCATGTTCTTGTCCTACTAGGGTTTTTAACCAATCTTGTGCATCCAATAGGTGTGTTTGTGTCATTGGATGATCAATTAGGTCATTTTCGTCCTCCCTAGGCTTATTCTTGTCCAATTAGAGTTTTTAACCAATCTTGTGCATCGAATAAGTTGAGTTGTGACATTGGATTAACTTTTAGGTCATTTTCGTTCTCTCTAGGCTTATTCTTGTCCAATTAGGGTTTTTAACCAATCTTGTGCATCCAATAAGTTCATTTGTGTCATTGGATTAACATTTAGGTCATATCCGTCCTCCCTAGGCATATTCTTGTCCAATTAGGGTTTTTAACCAATCTTGTGCATCCAATAAGTTCATTTGTGTTATTGGATTAACATTTTGGTCATATTCGTCATCCTTAGGCATATTCTTGTCCAATTAGGGTTTTTAACCAATCTTGTGCATCCAATAACTTTGTTTGTGTCATTGAATTAATATTTAGGTCATTTTCGTCCTCCCTAGGCATATTCTTGTCCAATTAGGGTTTTTAACCAATCTTGTGCATCCAATAGGTGTGTTTGTGTCATTGGATGATCAATTAGGTCATTTTCGTCCTCCCTAGGCTTATTCTTGTCCAATTAGGGTTTTTAACCAATCTTGTTCATCCAATAGGTGTGTTTGTGTCAATGGATGATCAATTAGGTCGTTTTCGTCGTCCCTAGGCTTATTCATGTCCAATTAGGGTTTTTAACCAATCTTGTGCATCCAATAGGTGTGTTTGTGTCATTGGATGATCAATTAGGTCATTTTCGTCCTACCTAGACTTATTCTTGTCAAATTAGGGTTTTTAATCAATCTTGTGCATCCAATAACTTTGTTTGTGTCATTGAATTAATATTTAGGTCATTTTCGTCCTCCCTAGGCATATTCTTGTCCAATTAGGGTTTTTAACCAATCTTGTGCATCCAATAGGTGTGTTTGTGTCATTGGATGATCAATTAGGTCATTTTCGTCCTCCCTAGGCTTATTCTTGTCCAATTAGGGTTTTTAACCAATCTTGTGCATCCAATAACTTTGTTTGTGTCATTGAATTAATATTTAGGTCATTTTCGTCCTCCCTAGGCATATTCTTGTCCAATTAGGGTTTTTAACCAATCTTGTGCATCCAATAGGTGTGTTTGTGTCATTGGATGTCAATTAGGTCATTTTCGTCCTCCCTAGGCTTATTCTTGTCCAATTAGGGTTTTTAACCAATCTTGTGCATCCAATAGGTGTGTTTGTGTCATTGGATGATCAATTAGGTCATTTTCGTCCTCCCTAGGCATATTCTTGTCCAATTATCGTTTTTAACCAATCTTGTGCATCCAATAGGTGTGATTGTGTCATTGGATGATCAATTAGGTCATTTTCGTGCTCCCTAGGCTTATTCTTGTCCAATTAGGGTTTTTAACCAATCTTGTGCATCCAATAAGTTCATTTGTGTCATTGGATGATCAATTAGGTCATTTTCGTCCTCCCTAGGCTTATTCTTGTCCAATTAGGGTTTTTAACCAATCTTGTGCATCCAATAAGTTGAGTTTTGTCATTGGATTCACATTTAGGTCATTTTCGTCCTCCCTAGGCTTATTCTTGTCCAATTAGGGTTTTTAACCAATCTTGTGCATCCAATAGGTGTGTTTGTGTCATTGGATGATCAATTAGGTCATTTTCGTCCTCCCTAGACTTGTTCTTGTCCAATTAGGGTTTTTAACCAATCTTGTGCATCCAATAACTTTGTTTGTGTCATTGAATTAATATTTAGGTCATTTTCGTCCTCCCTAGGCATATTCTTGTCCAATTAGGGTTTTTAACCAATCTTGTGCATCCAATAGGTGTGTTTATGTCATTGGATGATCAATTAGGTTATTTTTGTCCTTCCTAGGCTTATTCTTGTCCAATTAGGGTTTTTAACCAATCTTGTGCATCCAATAAGTTCATTTGTGTCATTGGATTAACATTTAGGTCATTTTCGTCCTCTCTAGGCATATTCTTGTCCAATTACGGTTTTTAACCAATCTTGTGCATCCAATAGGTATGTTTGTGTCATTGGATGATCAATTAGGTCATTTTCGTCCTTTCTATGCTTATTCTTGTCCAATTAGGGTTTTTAACCAATCTTGTGCATCCAATAAGTTCATTTGTGTCATTGGATGATCAATTAGGTCATTTTCGTCCTCCCTAGACTTATTCTTGTCCAATTAGGGTTTTTAACCAATCTTGTGCATCCAATAACTTTGTTTGTGTCATTGAATTAATATTTAGGTCATTTTCGTCCTCCCTAGGCGTATTCTTGTCCAATGAGGGTTTTTAACCAATCTTGTGCATCCAATAGGTGTGTTTGTGTCATTGGATGATCAATTAGGTCATTTTCGTCCTCCCTAGACTTATTCTTGTCCAATTAGGGTTTTTAACCAATCTTGTGCATCCAATAACTTTGTTTGTGTCATTGAATTAATATTTAGGTCATTTTCGTCCTCCCTTGGCATATTCTTGTCCAATTAGGGTTTTTAACCAATCTTGTGCATCCATTAGGTGTGTTTGTGTTATTGGATGATCAATTAGGTCATTTTCGTCCTCCCTAGGCATATTCTTGTCCAATTAGGGTTTTTAACCAATCTTGTGCATCCAATAAGTTCATTTGTGTCATTGGATTAACATTTAGGTCATATCCGTCCTCCCTAGGCATATTCTTGTCCAATTAGGGTTTTTAACCAATCTTGTGCATCCAATATGTGTGTTTGTGTCATTGGATGATCAATTAGGTCATTTTCGTCCTCCCTAGGCTTATTCTTGTCCAATTAGGGTTTTTAACAAATCTTGTGCATCCAATAAGTTCATTTGTGTCATTGGATGATCAATTAGGTCATTTTCGTCCTCCCTAGGCATATTCTTGTCCAATTAGGGTTTTTAACCAATCAGTGCATCCAATTGGTGTGTTTGTGTCATTGGATGATCAATTAGGTCATTTTCGTCCTCCCTAGGCTTATTCTTGTCCAATTAGGCTTTTTAACCAATCTTGTGCATCCAATAGGTGTGTTTGTGTCATTGGATGATCAATTAGGTCATTTTCGTCCTCCCTAGGCATATTCTTGTCCAACTAGGGTTTTTAACCAATCTTGTGCTTCCAATAGGTGTGTTTGTGTCATTGGATGATCAATTAGGTCATTTTCGTCCTCCCTAGGCTTATTCTTGTTCAATTAGGGTTTTTAACCAATCTTGTGCATCCAATAACTTTGTTTGTGTCATTGAATTAATATTTAGGTCATTTTCGTCCTCCCTAGGCATATTCTTGTCCAATTAGGGTTTTTAACCAATCTTGTGCATCCAATAGGTGTGTTTGTGTCATTGGATGATCAATTAGGTCATTTTCGTCCTCCTTAGGCTTATTCTTGTCCAATTAGGGTTTTTAACCGATCTTGTGCATCCAATAGGTGTATTAGTGTCATTGGATGATCAATTAGGTCATTTTCGTCCTCCCTAGGCTTATTCTTGTCCAATTAGGGTTTTTAACCAATCTTGTACATCCAATAGGTGTGTTTGTGTCATTGGATTAACATTTAGGTCATTTTCGTTCTCCCTACGCTTATTCTTGTCCAATTAGGGTTTTTAACCAATCTTGTACATCTAATAAGTTCATTTGTGTCATTGGATTAACATTTATGTCATTTTCGTCCTCCCTAGGCATATTCTTGTTCAATTAGGGTTTTTAACCAATCTTGTGCATCCAATAACTTTGTTTGTGTCATTGAATTAATATTTAGGTCATTTTCGTCCTCCCTAGGCATATTCTTGTCCAATTAGGGTTTTTAACCAATCTTGTGCATCCAATAGGTGTGTTTGTGTCATTGGATGATCAATTAGGTCATTTTCTTCCTCCCTAGGCATATTCTTGTCCAATTAGGGTTTTTAACCAATCTTGTGCATCCAATAGGGGTGCTTGTGGCAATGGATGATCAATTAAGTCATTTTCGTCCTCCCTAGGAATATTCTTGTCCAATTAGGGTTTTTAACCAATCTTGTGCTTCCAATAGGTGTGTTTGTGTCATTGGATGATCAATTAGGTCATTTTCGTCCTCCCTAGGCTTATTCTTGTCCAATTAGGGTTTTTAACCAATCTTGTGCGTCCAATAAGTTCATTTGTGTCATTGGATGATCAATTAGGTCATTTTCGTCTTCCCTAGGCATATTCTTGTCCAACTAGGGTTTTAAACCAATCTTGTGCATCTAATAGGTGTGTTTGTGTCATTGGATGATCAATTAGGTCATTTTCATCCTCCCTAGGCTTATTCTTGTCCAATTAGGGTTTTTAACCAATCTTGTGCATCCAATAGGTGTGTTTGTCTCATTGGATGATTAATTAGGTCATTTTCGTCCTCCCTAGGCTTATTCTTGTCCAATTAGGGTTTTTAACCAATCTTGTGCATCCAATAGGTGTGTTTGTGTCATTGGTTGATCAATTAGGTCATTTTCGTCCTCCCTAGGCATATTCTTGTCCAACTAGGGTTTTTAACCAATCTTGTGCATCCAATAAGTTCATTTGTGTCATTGGATTCACATTTTGGTCATTTTCGTCCTCCCGAGGCATATTCTTGTCCAGTTATGGTTTTTAACCAATCTTTTGCATCCAATAGGTGTGTTTATCTCATTGGATGATCAATTAGGTCACTTTGATCCTCCCTAGGCTTATTCTTGTCCAATTAGGGTTTTTAACCAATCTTGTGCATCCAATAGGTGTGTTTGTGTCATTGGATGATCAATTTAGGTCATTTTCGTCCTCCCTAGGCATATTCTTGTCCAATTAGGGTTTTTAACCAATCTTGTGCATCCAATAGGTGTGTTTGTGTCATTGGATGATCAATTAGGTCATTTTCGTCCTCCCTAGACTTATTCTTGTCCAATTAGGGTTTTTAACCAATCTTGTGCATCCAATAACTTTGTTTGTGTCATTGAATTAATATTTAGGTCATTTTTGTCCTTCCTAGGCATATTCTTGTCCAATTAGGGTTTTTAACAAATCTTGTGCATACAATAGGTGTGTTTGTGTCATTGGATGATCAATTAGGACATTTTCGTCCTCCCTAGACATATTCTTGTCCAACTAGGGTTTTTAACCAATCTTGTGCATCCAATAGGTGTGTTTGTGTCATTGGATGATCAATTAGGTCATTTTCGTCCTCCCTAGACTTATTCTTGTCCAATTAGGGTTTTTAACCAATCTTGTGCATCCAATAACTTTGTTTGTGTCATTAATTAATATTTAGGTCATTTTCGTCCTCCCTAGGCATATTCTTGTCCAATGAGGGTTTTTAACCAATCTTGTGCATCCAATAGGTGTGTTTGTGTCATTGGATGGTCAATTAGGTTATTTTCGTCCTTCCTAGGCTTATTCTTGTCCAATTAGGGTTTTTAACCAATCTTGTGCATCCAATAAGTTCATTTGTGTCATTGGATTAACATTTAGGTCATTTTACTCCTCCCTAGGCATATTCTTGTCCAATTAGGGTTTTTAACCAATCTTGTGCATCCAATAGGTGTGTTTGTGTCATTGGATGATCAATTAGGTCATTTTCGTCCTTTCTATGCTTATTCTTGTCCAATTAAGGTTTTTAACCAATCTTGTGCATCCAATAAGTTCATTTGTGTCATTGGATGATCAATTAGGTCATTTTCGTCCTCCCTAGGCATATTCTTGTCCAACTAGGGTTTTTAACCAATCTTGTGCTTCCAATAGGTGTATTTGTGTCATTGGATGATCAATTAGGTCAGTTTCGTCCTCACTAGGCTTATTCTTGTCCAATTAGGGTTTTTAACCAATCTTGTGCATCCAATAGGTCTGTTTGTGTCATTGGATGATCAATTAGGTCATTTTCGTCCTCCCTAGGCTTATTCTTGTCCAATTAGGGTTTTTAACCAATCTTGTGCGTCCAATAAGTTCATTTGTGTCATTGGATGATCAATTAGGTCATTTTCGTCTTCCCTAGGCATATTCTTGTCCAACTAGGGTTTTAAACCAATCTTGTGCATCTAATAGGTGTGTTTGTGTCATTGGATGATCAATTAGGTCATTTTCATCCTCCCTAGGCTTATTCTTGTCCAATTAGGGTTTTTAACCAATCTTGTGCATCCAATAGGTGTGTTTGTCACATTGGATGATTAATTAGGTCATTTTCGTCCTCCCTAGGCTTATTCTTGTCCAATTAGGGTTTTTAACCAATCTTGTGCATCCAATAGGTGTGTTTGTGTCATTGGATGATCAATTAGGTCATTTTCGTCCTCCCTAGGCTTATTCTTGTTCAATTAGGGTTTTTAACCAATCTTGTGCCTCAAATAAGTTTGTTTGTGTCATTGAATTAATATTTAGGTCATTTTCGTCCTCCCTAGGCATATTCTTGTCCAATTAGGGTTTTTAACCAATCTTGTGCATCCAATAGGTGTGTTTGTGTCATTGGATGATCAATTAGGTCATTTTCGTCCTCCCTAGACTTATTCTTGTCCAATTAGGGTTTTTAACCAATCTTGTGCATCCAATTACTTTGTTTATGTCATTGAATTAATATTTAGGTCATTTTCGTCCTCCCTAGGTATATTCTTGTCCAATTAAGGTTTTTAAGCAATCTTGTGCATCCAATAGGTGTGTTTGTGTCATTGGATGATCAATTAGGTCATTTTCGTCCTCCCTAGGCTTATTCTTGTCCAATTAGGGTTTTTAACCAATCTTGTGCATCCAATAAGTTCATTTGTGTCATTGGATTAACATTTAGGTCATTTTTGTTCTCTCTAGGCTTATTCTTGTCCAATTAGGTTTTTTAACCAATCTTGTGCATCCAATAAGTTCATTTGTGTTATTGGATTAACATTTAGGTCATATTCGTCGTCCCTAGGCATATTCTTGTCCAATTAGGGTTTTTAACCAATCTTGTGCATCCAATAGGTGTGTTTATGTCCTTGGATGATCAATTAGGTCATTTTCGTCCTCCCTAGGCATATTCTGGTCCAATTAGGGTTTTTAACCAATCTTGTGCATCCAATAGGTGTGTTTGTGTCATTGCATGATCAATTAGGTCATTTTCGTCCTCCCTAGGCATATTCTTGTCCAATTAGGGTTTTTAACCAATCTTGTGCATCCAATAGGTGTGTTTGTGTCATTGGATGATCAATTAGGTCATTTTCGTCCTCCCTAGGCTTATTCTTGTCCAATTAGGGTTTTTAACCAATCTTGTGCATCCAATAAGTTCATTTGTGTCACCGGAAGATCAATTAGGTCATTTTCGTCCTCCCTAGGCTTATTCTTGTCCAACTTGGGTTTTTAACCAATCTTGTGCCTCCAATTGGTGTGTTTGTGTCATTGGATGATCAATTAGGTCATTTTCGTCCTCCCTAGGCTTATTCTTGTCCAATTTGGGTTTTTAACCAATCTTGTGCGTCTAATAAGTTCATTTGTGTTATTGGATTAACATTTAGGTCATATTCGTCCTCCCTAGGCATATTCTTGTCCAATTAGGGTTTTTAACCAATCTTGTGCATCCAATAGGTGTGTTTGTGTCATTGGATGATCAATTAGGTCATTTTCGTCCTCCCTAGGCATATTCTTGTCCAGTTAGGGTTTTTAACCAATCTTGTGCATCCAATAGGCGTGTTTGTGTCATTGGATGATCAATTAGGTCATTTTCTTCCTCCCCAGGCTTATTCTTGTCCAATTAGAGTTTTTAACCAATCTTGTGCATCCAATAGGTGTGTTTGTGTCATTGGATGATCAATTAGGTCATTTTCGTCCTCCCTAGGCTTATTCTTGTCCAATTAGGGTTTTTAACCAATCTTGTGCATCCAATAGGTGTGTTTGTGTCATTGGATGATCAATTAGGTCATTTTCGTCCTCCCTAGACTTATTCTTGTCCAATTAGGGTTTTTAACCAATCTTGTGCATCCAATAGGTGTGTTTGTGTCATTGGATGATCAATTAGGTAATTTTCGTCCTCCCTAGGCATATTCTTCTACAACTAGGGTTTTTAACCAATCTTGTGCATCCAATAAGTTCATTTGTGTCATTGGATGATCAATTAGGTCATTTTCGTCCTCCCTAGGCATATTCTTGTCCAACTAGGGTTTTTAACCAATCTTGTGCATCCAATAGGTGTGTTGGTGTCATTGGATGATTAATTAGGTCATTTTCGTCCTCCCTAGGCTTATTCTTGTCCAATTAGGGTTTTTAACCAATCTTGTGCATCCAATAGGTGTGTTTGTGTCATTGGATGATCAATTAGGTCATTTTCGTCCTCCCTAGACTTATTCTTGTCAAATTAGAGTTTTTAACCAATCTTGTGCATCCAATAACTTTGTTTGTGTCATTGAATTAATATTTAGGTCATTTTCGTCCTCCCTAGGCATATTCTTGTCCAATTAGGGTTTTTAACCAATCTTGTGCATCCAATAGGTGTGTTTGTGTCATTGGATGATCAATTAGGTCATTTTCGTCCTCCTTAGGCTTATTCTTGTCCAATTAGGGTTTTTAACCGATCTTGTGCATCCAATAGGTGTGTTTGTGTCATTGGATGAACAATTAGGTCATTTTCGTCCTCCCTAGGCTTATTCTTATCCAATTAGGGTTTTTAACCAATCTTGTGCTTCCAATAAGTTGAGTTGTGTCATTGGATTAACATTTAGGTCATTTTCGTCCTCCCTAGGCTTATTCTTGTCCAATTAGGGTTTTAACCAATCTTGTGCATCCAATACGTTCATTTGTGTCATTGGATTAACATTTAGGTCATTTCGTCCTCCTTAGGTATATTCTTGTCCAATTAGGGTTTTTAACCAATCTTGTGCATCCAATAGGTGTGTTTGTGTCATTGGATGATCAATTAGGTTATTTTCGTTCTCCCTAGGCTTATTCTTGTCCAATTAGGGTTTTTAACTAATCTTGTGCATCCAATAAGTTCATTTGTGTCATTCGAAGATCAATTAGGTCATTTTCGTCCTCCCTAGGCATATTCTTGTTCAATTAGGGTTTTTAACCAATCTTGTGCATCCAATAACTTTGTTTGTGTCATTGAATTAATATTTAGGTCATTTTCGTCCTCCCTAGGCATATTCTTGTCCAATTAGGGTTTTTAACCAATCTTGTGCATCCAATAGGTGTGTTTGTGTCATTGGATGGTCAATTAGGTCATTTTCGTCCTCCCTAGGCATATTCTTGTCCAATTAGGGTTTTTAACCAATCTTGTGCATCCAATAGGTGTGTTTGTGTCATTGGATGATCAATTTAGGTCATTTTCGTCCTCCCTAGGCATATTCTTGTCCAATTAGGGTTTTTAACCAATCTTGTGCATCCAATAGGTGTGTTTGTGTCATTGGATGATCAATTAGGTCATTTTCGTCCTCCCTAGACTTATTCTTGTCCAATTAGGGTTTTTAACCAATCTTGTGCATCCAATAACTTTGTTTGTGTCATTGAATTAATATTTAGGTCATTTTCGTCCTCCCTAGGTATATTCTTGTCCAATTAGGGTTTTTAACCAATCTTGTGCATCCAATAGGTGTGTTTGTGTCATTGGATGATCAATTAGGTCTTTTTAGTCCTCCCTAGGCTTATTCTTGTCCAATTAGGGTTTTTAACAAATCTTGTGCATCCAATAAGTTCATTTGTGTCATTGGATGATCAATTAGGTCATTTTCGTCCTCCCTAGGCATATTCTTGTCCAATTAGGGTTTTTAACCAATCTTGTGCATCCAATAGGTGTGTTTGTGTCATTGGATGATCAATTAGGTCATTTTCGTCCTCCCTAGACTTATTCTTGTCCAATTAGGGTTTTTAACCAATCTTGTGCATCCAATAACTTTGTTTGTGTCATTGAATTAATATTTATGTCATTTTCGTCCTCCCTAGGCGTATTCTTGTCCAATTAGGGTTTTTAACCAATCTTGTGCATCCAATATGTGTGTTTGTGTCATTGGATGATCAATTAGGTCATTTTCGTCCTCCCTAGGCTTATTCTTGTCCAATTAGGGTTTTTAACCAATCTTGTGCATCCAATAAAGTTCATTTGTGTCATTGGATTAACATTTAGGTCATTTTCGTCCTCCCTAGGCATATTCTTGTCCAATTGGGGTTTTTAACCAATCTTGTGCATCCAATAGGTGTGTTTGTGTCATTGGATGATCAATTAGGTCATTTTCGTCCTCCCTAAGCTTATTCTTGTCCAATTAGGGTTTTTAACCAATCTTGTGCATCCAATAAGTTCATTTGTGGCATTGGATTAACATTTAGGTCATATCCGTCCTCCCTAGGCATATTCTTGTCCAATTAGGGTTTTTAACCAATCTTGTGCATCCAATAGGTGTGTTTGTGTCATTGGATGATCAATTAGGTCATTTTCGTTCTCCCTAGGCTTATTCTTGTCCAATTAGGATTATTAACCAATTTTGTGCATCCGATAAGTTTGTTTGTGTCATTGATTTAATATTTAGGTCATTTTCGTCCTCCCTAGGCATATTCTTGTCCAATTAGGGTTTTTAACCAATCTTGTGCATCCAATAGGTGTGTTTGTGTCATTGGATGATCAATTAGGTCGTTTTCGTCCTCCCTAGGCTTATTCTTGTCCAATTAGAGTTTTTAACCAATCTTGTGCATCCAATAACTTTGTTTGTGTCATTGAATTAATATTTAGGTCATTTTCGTCCTCCCTAGGCATATTCTTGTCCAATTAGGGTTTTTAACCAATCTTGTGCATCCAATAGGTGTGTTTGTGTCATTGGATGATCAATTAGGTCATTTTCGTCCTCCCTAGGCTTATTCTTGTCCAATTAGGGTTTTTAACCAATCTTGTGCATCCAATAAGTTTATTGGTGTCATTGGATTAACATTTAGGTCATTTTCGTCCTCCCTAGGCATATTCTTGTCCAATTAGGGTTTTTAACCAATCTTGTGCTTCCAATAGGTGTGTTTGTGTCATTGGATGATCAATTAGGTCATTTTTATCCTCCCTAGGCTTATTCTTGTCCAATTAGGATTTTTAACCAATCTTGTGCATCCAATATGTTTGTTAGTGTCATTGAATTAATATTTAGGTCATTTTCGTCCTCCCTAGGCATATTCTTGTCCAATTAGGGTTTTTAACCAATCTTGTGCATCCAATAGGTGTGTTTGTGGCATTGGATGATCAATTAGGTCATTTTCGTCCTCACTAGGCTTATTCTTGTCCAATTAGGGTTTTTAACCAATCTTGTGCATCCAATAGGTGTGTTTGTGTCATTGGATGATCAATTAGGTCATTTTCGTCCTCCCTAGACTTATTCTTGTCCAATTAGGGTTTTTAACCAATCTTGTGCATCCAATAGGTGTGTTTGTGTCATTGGTTGATCAATTAGGTCATTTTCGTCCTCCCTAGGCATATTCTTGTCCAACTAGGGTTTTTAACCAATCTTGTGTATCCAATAGGTGTGTTTGTGTCATTGGATGATCAATTAGGTCATTTTCGTCCTTTCTAGACTTATTCTTGTCCAATTAGGGTTTTTAACCAATCTTGTGCATCCAATAACTTTGTTTGTGTCATTGAATTAATGTTTAGGTCATTTTCGTCCTCCCTAGGCATATTCTAGTCCAATGAGGGTTTTTAACCAATCTTGTGCATCCAATAGGTGTGTTTGTGTCATTGGATGATCAATTAGGTTATTTTCGTGCTTCATAGGCTTATTCTTGTCCAATTAGGGTTTTTAACCAATCTTGTGCATCCAATAAGTTCATTTGCGTCATTGGATTAACATTTAGGTCATTTTCGTCCTCCCTAGGCATATTCTTGTCCAATTAGGGTTTTTAACCAATCTTGTGCATCCAATAGGTGCGTTTGTGTCATTGGATGATCAATTAGGTCATTTTCGTCCTCCCTAGACTTATTCTTGTCCAATTATGGTTTTTAACCAATCTTGTGCATCCAATAGGTGTGTTTGTGTCATTGGATGATCAATTAGGTCATTTTTGTCCTCCCTAGGCATATTCTTGTCCAACTAGGGTTTTTAACCAATCTTGTGCATCCAATAGGTGTGTTTGTGTCATTGGATGATCAATTAGGTCATTTTCGTCCTTTCTAGACTTATTCTTGTCCAATTAGGGTTTTTAACCAATCTTGTGCATCCAATAACTTTGTTTGTGTCATTGAATTAATATTTAGGTCGTTTTCGTCCTCCCTAGGCATATTCTTGTCCAATGAGGGTTTTTAACCAATCTTGTGCATCCAATAGGTGTGTTTGTGTCATTGGATGATCAATTAGGTTATTTTCGTCCTTCCTAGGCTTATTCTTGTCCAATTAGGGTTTTTAACCAATCTTGTGCATCCAATAAGTTCGTTTGCGTCATTGGATTAACATTTACGTCATTTTCGTCCTCCCTAGGCATTTTCTTGTCAAATTAGGGTTTTTAACCAATCTTGTGCATCCAATAGGTGTGTTTGTGTCATTGGATGATCAATTAGGTCATTTTCATCCTTTCTATGCTTATTCTTGTCCAATTAGGGTTTTTAACCAATCTTGTGCATCCAATAAGTTCATTTGTGTCATTGGATGATCAATTAGGTCATTTTCGTCCTCCCTAGACTTATTCTTGTCCAATTAGGGTTTTTAACCAATCTTGTGCATCCAATAACTTTGTTTGTGTCATTGAATTAATATTTAGGTCATTTTCGTCCTCCCTAGGCTTATTCTTGTCCAATTAGGGTTTTTAACCAATCTTGTGCATCCAATAGGTGTGTTTGTGTCATTGGATGATCAACTAGGTCATTTTCGTCCTCCCTAGGCTTATTCTTGTCCAATTAGGGTTTTTAACCATCTTGTGCATCCAATAGGTGTGTTTATGTCATTGGATGATCAATTAGGTCATTGTTGTCCTCCCTAGGCATATTCTTGTCCAATGAGGGTTTTTAACCAATCTTGTGCATCCAATAGGTGTGTTTGTGTCATTGGATGATCAATTAGGTTATTTTGGTCCTTCCTAGGCTTATTCTTGTCCAATTAGGGTTTTTAACCAATCTTGTGCATCCAATAAGTTCATTTGCGTCATTGGATTAACATTTAGGTCATTTTCGTCCTCCCTAGGCATATTCTTGTCCAATTAGGGTTTTTAACCAATCTTGTGCATCCAATAGGTGTGTTTGTGTCATTGGATGATCAATTAGGTCATTTTCATCCTTTCTATGCTTATTCTTGTCCAATTAGGGTTTTTAACCAATCTTGTGCATCCAATAAGTTCATTTGTGTCATTTGATGATCAATTAGGTCATTTTCGTCCTCCCTAGGCATATTCTTGTCCAACTAGGGTTTTTAACCAATCTTGTGCTTCCAATAGGTGTGTTTGTGTCATTGGATGATCAATTAGGTCATTTTCGTCCTCACTAGGCTTATTCTTGTCCAATTAGGGTTTTTAACTAATCTTGTGCATCCAATAGGTGTGTTTGTGTCATTGGATGATCAATTAGGTCATTTTCGTCCTCCCTAGACTTATTCTTGTCCAATTAGGGTTTTTAACCAATCTTGTGCATCCAATAGGTGTGTTTGTGTCATTGGATGATGAATTAGGTCATTTTCGTCCTCCCTAGGCTTATTCTTGTCCAATTAGGGTTTTTAACCAATCTTGTGCATCCAATAACTTTGTTTGTGTCATTGAATTAATATTTAGGTCATTTTCGTCCTCCCTAGGCATATTCTTGTCCAATTAGGGTTTTTAACCAATCTTGTGCTTCCAATAGGTGTGTTTGTGTCATTGGATGATCAATTAGGTCATTTTCGTCCTCCCTAGGCTTATTCTTGTCCAATTAGGGTTTTTAACGAATCTTGTGCATTCAATAACTTTGTTTGTGTCATTGAATTAATATTTAGGTCATTTTCGTCCTCCCTAGGCTTATTCTTGTCCAATTAGGGTTTTTAACCAATCTTGTGCATCCAATAGGTGTGTTTGTGTCATTGGATGATCAATTAGGTCATTTTCGTCCTCCCTAGGCTTATTCTTGTCCAATTAGGGTTTTTAACCAATCTTGTGCATCCAATAGGTGCGTTTGTGTCATTGGATTAACATTTAGGTCATTTTCGTCCTCCCTAGGCTTATTCTTGTCCAATTAGGGTTTTTAACCAATCTTGTAAATCCAATAAGTTTGTTTGTGTCATTGAATTAATATTTAGGTCATTTTCGTCCTCCCTAGACATATTCTTGTCCAATTAGGGTTTTTAACCAGTCTTGTGCATCCAATAGGTGTGTTTGTGTCATTGGTTGATCAATTAGGTCATTTTCGTCCTCCCAAGGCTTATTCTTGTCCAATTAGGGTTTTTAACCAATCTTGTGCATCCAATAAGTTCATTTGTGTCATTGGATTAACATTTAGGTCATTTTCGTCCTCCCTAGGCATATTCTTGTCCAATTAGGGTTTTTAACCAATCTTGTGCATCCAATATGTGTGTTTGTGTCATTGGATGATCAATTAGGTCATTTTCGTCCTCCCTAGGCTTATTCTTGTCCAATTAGGGTTTTTAACCAATCTTGTGCATCCAATAAAGTTCATTTGTGTCATTGGATTAACATTTAGGTCATTTTCGTCCTCCCTTGGCATATTCTTGTCCAATTAGGTTTTTTAACCAATCTTGTGCATCCAATAGGTGTGTTTGTGTCATTGGATGCTCAAATAGGTCATTTTCGTCCTCCCTAGGCTTATTCTTGTCCAATTAGGGTTTTTAACCAATCTTGTGCATCCAATAAGTTCATTTGTGTCATTGGATTAACATTTAGGTCATTTTCGTCCTCCCTAGGCATATTCTTGTCCAATTAGGGTTTTTAACCAATCTTGTGCATCCAATAGGTGTGTTTGTGTCATTGGATGATCAATTTAGGTCATTTTCGATCTCTCTAGGCACATTCTTGTCCAATTAGGGTTTTTAACCAATCTTGTGCATCCAATAGGTGTGTTTGTGTCATTGGATGATCAATTAGGTCATTTTCGTCCTCCCTAGGCTTATTCTTGTCCAATTAGGGTTTTTAACCAATCTTGTGCATCCAATAAGTTTGTTTGTGTCATTGAATTAATATTTAGGTCATTTTCGTCCTCCCAAGGTATATTCTTGTCCAATTAGGGTTTTTAACCAATCTTGTGCATCCAATAAGTTCATTTGTGTCATTGGATTAACATTTAGGTCATTTTCGTCCTCCCTAGGCATATTCTTGTCCAATTAGGGTTTTTAACCAATCTTGTGCATCCAATAGGTGTGTTTATGTCATTGGATGATCAATTAGGTCAATTTCATCCTCCCTAGGCATATTCTTGTCCAATTAATGTTTTTAACCAATCTTGTGCATCTAATAGGTGTGTTTGTGGCAATGGATGATCAATTAGGTCATTTTCGTCCTCCCTAGGCTTATTCTTGTCCAATTAGGGTTTTTAACCAATCTTGTGCATCCAATAGGCGTGTTTTTGTCATTGGATGATCAATTAGGTCATTTTCGTCCTCCCTAGGCTTTTTCTTGTCCAATTAGGGTTTTTAACCAATCTTGTGCATCCAATAAGTTCATTTGTGTCATTGGATTAACATTTAGGTCATTTTCGTCCTCCCTAGGCATATTCTTGTCCAATTAGGGTTTTTAACCAATCTTGTGCATCCAATAGGTGTGTTTGTGTCATTGGAAGATCAATTAGGTCATTTTCGTCCTCCCTAGGCTTATTCTTGTCCAATTAGGGTTTTTAACCAATCTTGTGTATCCAATATGTTCATTTGTGTCATTGGATGATCAATTAGGTCATTTTTCGTCCTCCCTAGGCTTATTCTTGTCCAATTAGGGTTTTTAACCAATCTTGTGCATCCAATAAGTTCATTTGTGTCATTGGATTAACATTTAGGTCATTTTCGTCCTCCCTAGGCATATTCTTGTCCAATTAGGGTTTTTAACCAATCTTGTGCATCCAATAGGTGTGTTTGTGTCATTGGATGATCAATTAGGTCATTTTCGTCCTCCCTATGCTTATTCTTGTCCAATTAGGGTTTTTAGCCAATCTTGTGCATCCAATAAGTTCATTTGTGTCATTGGATGATCAATTAGGTCATTTTCGTCCTCCCTAGGCATATTCTTGTCCAACTAGGGTTTTTAACCAACCTTGTGCATCCAATAGGTGTGTTTGTATCATTGGATGATCAATTAGGTCATTTTCGTCCTCCTTAAGCTTATTCTTGTCCAATTAGGGTTTTTAACCAATCTTGTGCATCCAATAAGTTCATTTGTGTCATTGGATTAACATTTAGGTCATTTTCGTCCTCCCTAGGCATATTCTTGTCCAATTAGGGTTTTTAACCAATCTTGTGCATCCAATAGGTGTGTTTGTGTCATTGGATGATCAATTAGGTCATTTTCGTCCTCCCTAGGCTTATTCTTGTCCAATTAGGGTTTTTAACCAATCTTGTGCATCCAATAACTTTGTTTGTGTCTTTGAATTAATATTTAGGTCATTTTCGTCCTCCATAGGCATATTCTTGTCCAATTAGGGTTTTTAACCAATCTTGTGCATCCAATAGGTGTGCTTGTGTC
The DNA here is from genome assembly GCA_037974775.1 of Cicer pinnatifidum. Taxonomy (NCBI): domain Eukaryota; kingdom Viridiplantae; phylum Streptophyta; class Magnoliopsida; order Fabales; family Fabaceae; genus Cicer; species Cicer pinnatifidum. The sequence goes on along the minus strand of JBBPBR010001343.1, from coordinate 5,639 downwards.
ATTGGATGATCAATTAGGTCATTTTCGTCCTCCCAAGGCTTATTCTTGTCCAATTAGGGTTTTTAACCAATCTTGTGCATCCAATAAGTTCATTTGTGTCATTGGATTAACATTTAGGTCATTTTCGTCCTCCCTAGGCATATTCTTGTCCAATTAGGGTTTTTAACCAATCTTGTGCATCCAATAGGTGTGTTTGTGTCATTGGATGATCAATTAGGTTATTTTCGTCTTCCCTAGGCTTATTCATGTCCTATTAGGGTTTTTAACTAATCTTGTGCATCCAATAAGTTCATTTGTGTCATTGGATGATCAATTAGGTCATTTTCGTCCTCCCTAGGCATATTCTTGTCCAATTAGGGTTTTTAACCAATCTTGTGCATCCAATAGGTGTGTTTTTGTCATTGGATGATCAATTAGGTTATTTTCGTCCTCCCTAGCTTTATTCTTGTCCAATTAGGGTTTTTAACCAATCTTGTGCATCCAATAAGTTCATTTGTGTCATTGGATTAACATTTAGGTCATTTTCGTCCTCCCTAGGCATATTCTTGTCCAATTAGGGTTTTTAACCAATCTTGTGCATCCAATAGGTGTGTTTGTGTCATTGGATGATCAATTAGGTCTTTTTCGTTCTCCCTAGGCTTATTCTTGTCCAATTAGGGTTTTTAACCAATCTTGTGCATCCAATAAGTTTGTTTGTGTCATTGAATTAATATTTAGGTCATTTTCGTCCTCCCTAGGCATATTCTTGTCCAATTAGGGTTTTTAACCAATCTTGTGCATCCAATAGGAGTGTTTATCTCATTGGATGATCAATTAGGTCACTTTGATCCTCCCTAGGCTTATTCTTGTCCAATTAGGGTTTTTAACCAATCTTGTGCATCCAATAAGTTCATTTGTGTCATTGGATTAACATTTAGGTCATTTTCGTCCTCCCTAGGCATATTCTTGTCCAATTAGGGTTTTTAACCAATCTTGTGCATCCAATAGGTGTGTTTGTGTCATTGGATGATCAATTAGGTCATTTTCGTCCTTTCTATGCTTATTCTTGTCCAATTAGGGTTTTTAAACAATCTTGTGCATCCAATAAGTTCATTTGTGTCATTGGATGATCAATTAGGTCATTTTCGTCCTCCCTAGGCATATTCTTGTCCAACTAGGGTTTTTAACCAATCTTGTGCTTCCAATAGGTGTGTTTGTGTCATTGGATGATCAATTAGGTCATTTTCGTCCTTTATATGCTTATTCTTGTCCAATTAAGGTTTTTAACCAATCTTGTGCATCCAATAAGTTCATTTGTGTCATTGGATGATCAATTAGGTCATTTTCGTCCTCCCTAGGCATATTCTTGTCCAACTAGGGTTTTTAACCAATCTTGTGCTTCCAATAGGTGTGTTTGTGTCATTGGATGATCAATTAGGTCATTTTCGTCCTCTCTAGGCTTATTCTTGTCCAATTAGGGTTTTTAACCAATCTTGTGCATCCAATAAGTTCATTTGTGTCATTGGATTAACATTTAGGTCATTTTCGTCCTCCCTAGGCATATTCTTGTCCAATTAGGGTTTTTAACCAATCTTGTGAATCCAATAGGTGTGTTTGAGTCATTGGATGATCAATTAGGTCATTTTCGTCCTCCCTAGGCATATTCTTGTCCAACTAGGGTTTTTAACGAATCTTGTGCATCCAATTGGTGTGTTTGTGTCATTGGATGATCAATTAGGTCATTTTCGTCCTCCCTAGGCATATTCTTGTCCAATTAGGGTTTTTAACCAATCTTGTGCATCCAATAAGTTGAGTTGTGTCATTGGATTAACATTTAGGTCATTTTCGTCCTCCCTAGGCTTATTCTTGTCCAATTAGGGTTTTTAACCAATCTTGTGCATCCGATAAGTTTGTTTGGGTCATTGAATTAATATTTAGGTCATTTTCGTCCTCCCTAAGCATATTCTTGTCCAATTAGGGTTTTTAACCAATCTTGTGCATCCAATAGGTGTGTTTGTGTCATTGGATGATCAATTAGGTCATTTTCGTCCTCCCTAGGCTTATTCTTGTCAAATTAGGGTTTTTAACCAATCTTGTGCATCCAATATGTTGAGTTGTGTCATTGGATTAGTATTTAGGTCATTTTCGTCCTCCCTAGGCTTATTCTTGTCCAATTAGGGTTTTTAACCAATCTTGTGCATCCAATAAGTTCATTTGTGTCATTGGATTAACATTTAGGTCATTTTCGTCCTCCCTAGGCATATTCTTGTCCAATTAGGGTTTTTAACCATTCTTGTGCATCCAATAGGTGTGTTTGTGTCATTGGATGATCAATTAGGTCATTTTCGTCCTCCCTAGACTTATTCTTGTCCAATTAGGGTTTTTAACCAATCTTGTGCATCCAATAAGTTCATTTGTGTCATTGGATTAACATTTAGGTCATTTTCGTCCTCCCTAGGCATATTCTTGTCCAATTAGGGTTTTTAACCAATCTTGTGCATCCAATAGGTGTGTTTGTGTCATTGGATGATCAATTAGGTCATTTTAGTCCTTTCTATGCTTATTCTTGTCCAATTAGGGTTTTTAACCAATCTTGTGAATCCAATAAGTTCATTTTTGTCATTGGATGATCAATTAGGTCATTTTCGTCCTCCCTAGGCATATTCTTGTCCAACTAGGGTTTTTAACCAATCTTGTGCTTCCAATAGGTGTGTTTGTGTCATTGGATGATCAATTAGGTCATTTTCGTCCTCACTAGGCTTATTCTTGCCCAATTAGGGTTTTTAACCAATCTTGTGCATCCAATAGGTGTGTTTGTGTCATTGGATGATCAATTAGGTCATTTTTGTCCTCCCTAGGCTTATTCTTGTCCAATTAAGGTTTTTAACCAATCTTGTGCATCCAATAGGTGTTTTTGTGTCATTGGATGATCAATTAGGTCATTTTCGTCCTCCCTAGACTTATTCTTGTCCAATTACGGTTTTTAACCAATCTTGTGCATCCAATAACTTTGTTTGTTTCATTGAATTAATATTTAGGTCATTTTCGTCCTCCCTAGGCATATTCTTATCCAATTAGGGTTTTTAACCAATCTTGTGCATCCAATATGTGTGTTTATGTCATTGGATGATCAATTAGGTCATTTTCGTCCTCCCTAGGCTTATTCTTGTCCAATTAGGGTTTTTAACAAATCTTGTGCATCCAATAAGTTCATTTGTGTCATTGGATGATCAATTAGGTCATTTTCGTCCTCCCTAGGCATATTCTTGTCCAACTAGGGTTTTTAACCAATCTTGTGCATCCAATAGGTGTGTTTGTGTCATTGGATGATCAATTAGGTCATTTTCGTCCTCCCTAGACTTATTCTTGTCCAATTAGGGTTTTTAACCAATCTTGTGCATCCAATAACTTTGTTTGTGTCATTGAATTAATATTTAGGTCATTTTCGTCCTCCCTAGGCGTATTCTTGTCCAATGAGGGTTTTTAACCAATCTTGTGCATCCAATAGGTGTGTTTGTGTCATTGGATGATCAATTAGGTTATTTTCGTCCTTCCTAGGCTTATTCTTGTCCAATTAGGGTTTTTAACCAATCTTGTGCATCCAATAAGTTCATTTGTGTCATTGGATTGACATTTAGGTCATTTTCGTCCTCCCTAGGCATATTCTTGTCCAATTAGGGTTTTTAACCAATCTTGTGCATCCAATAGGTGTCTTGGTGTCATTGGATGATCAATTAGGTCATTTTAGTCCTTTCTATGCTTATTCTTGTCCAATTAGGGTTTTTAACCAATCTTGTGAATCCAATAAGTTCATTTTTGTCATTAGATGATCAATTAGGTCATTTTCGTCCTCCCTAGGCATATTCTTGTCCAACTAGGGTTTTTAACCAATCTTGTGCTTCCAATAGGTGTGTTTGTGTCATTGGATGATCAATTAGGTCATTTTCGTCCTCACTAGGCTTATTCTTGTCCAATTAGGGTTTTTAACCAATCTTGTGCATCCAATAGGTGTGTTTGTGTCATTGGATGATCAATTAGGTCATTTTCATCCTTTCTATGCTTATTCTTGTCCAATTAGGGTTTTTAACCAATCTTGTGCATCCAATAAGTTCATTTGTGTCATTGGATGATCAATTAGGTCATTTTCGTCCTCCCTAGGCATATTCTTGTCCAACTAGGGTTTTTAACCAATCTTGTGCTTCCAATAGGTGTGTTTGTGTCATTGGATGATCAATTAGGTTATTTTCGTCCTTCCTAGGCTTATTCTTGTCCAATTAGGGTTTTTAACCAATCTTGTGCATCCAATAAGTTCATTTGCGTCATTGGATTAACATTTAGGTCATTTTCGTCCTCCCTAGGCATATTCTTGTCCAATTAGGGTTTTTAACCAATCTTGTGCATCCAATAGGTGTGTTTGTGTCATTGGATGATCAATTAGGTCATTTTCATCCTTTCTATGCTTATTCTTGTCCAATTAGGGTTTTTAACCAATCTTGTGCATCCAATAGGTGTGTTTATGTCATTGGATGATCAATTAGGTCATTTTCGTCCTCCCTAGGCATATTCTTGTCCAATGAGGGTTTTTAACCAATCTTGTGCATCCAATAGGTGTGTTTGTGTCATTGGATGATCAATTAGGTTATTTTCGTCCTTCCTAGGCTTATTCTTGTCCAATTAGGGTTTTTAACCAATCTTGTGCATCCAATAAGTTCATTTGCGTCATTGGATTAACATTTAGGTCATTTTCGTCCTCCCTAGGCATAATCTTGTCCAATTAGGGTTTTTAACCAATCTTGTGCATCCAATAGGTGTGTTTGTGTCATTGGATGATCAATTAGGTCATTTTCATCCTTTCTATGCTTATTCTTGTCCAATTAGGGTTTTTAACCAATCTTGTGCATCCAATAAGTTCATTTGTGTCATTGGATGATCAATTAGGTCATTTTCGTCCTCCCTAGGCATATTCTTGTCAAACTAGGGTTTTTAACCAATCTTGTGCTTCCAATAGGTGTGTTTGTGTCATTGGATGATCAATTAGGTCATTTTCGTCCTCACTAGGCTTATTCTTGTCCAATTAGGGTTTTTAACCAATCTTGTGCATCCAATAGGTGTGTTTGTGTCATTGGATGATCAATTAGGTCATTTTCGTCCTCCCTAGACTTATTCTTGTCCAATTAGGGTTTTTAACCAATCTTGTGCATCCAATAACTTTGTTTGTGTCATTTAATTAATATTTATGTCATTTTCGTCCTCCCTAGGCATATTCTTGTCCAATTAGGGTTTTTAACAAATCTTGTGCATCCAATAGGTGTGTTTGTGTCATTGGATGATCAATTAGGACATTTTCGTCCTCCCTAGACATATTCTTGTCCAACTAGGGTTTTTAACCAATCTTGTGCATCCAATAGGTGTGATTGTGTCATTGGATGATCAATTAGGTCATTTTCGTCCTTTCTAGACTTATTCTTGTCCAATTAGGCTTTTTAACCAATCTTGTGCATCCAATAGGTGTGTTTGTGTCATTGGATGATCAACTAGGTCATTTTCGTCCTCCCTAGGCTTATTCTTGTCCAATTAGGGTTTTTAACCAATCTTGTGCATCCAATAGGTGTGTTTGTGTCATTGGATGATCAACTAGGTCATTTTCGTCCTCCCTAGGC
>JBBPBR010001342.1:276306-347177 GCA_037974775.1 Cicer pinnatifidum | reverse complement strand
TTTTAACCAATCTTGTGCATCCAATAGGTGTGTTTGTGTCATTGGATGATCAATTAGGTCATTTTCGTCCTCCCTAGGCTTATTCTTGTCCAATTAAGGTTTTTAACCAATCTTGTGCATCCGATAAGTTTGTTTGTGTCATTGAATTAATATTTAGGTCATTTTCGTCCTCCCTAGGCATACTCTTGTCCAATTAGGGTTTTTAACCAATCTTGTGCATCCAATAGGTGTGTTTGTGTCCTTGGATGATCAATTAGGTCATTTTCGTCCTCCCTAGGCTTATTCTTGCCCAATTAGGGTTTTTAACCCATCTTGTGCATCCAATAAGTTCATTTGTGTCATTGGATTAACATTTAGGTCATTTTCGTCCTCCCTAGGCATATTCTTGTCCAATTAGAGTTTTAGACCAATCTTGTGCATCCAATAGGTGTGTTTGTGTCATTGGATGATAATTTAGGTTATTTTCGTCCTCCCTATGCTTATTCTTGTCCAATTAGGGTTTTTAACTAATCTTGTGCATCCAATAAGTTCATTTGTGTCATTGGATGATCAATTAGGTCATTTTCGTCTTCCCTAGGCATAGTCTTGTCCAATTAGGGTTTTTAACCAATCTTGTGCATCCAATAGGTGTGTTTGTGGCAATGGATGATCAATTAGGTCATTTTCGTCCTCCCTATGCTTATTCTTGTCCAATTAGGGTTTTTAACCAATCTTGTGCATCCAATAGGTGTGTTTGTGGCAATGGATGATCAATTAGGTCATTTTCGTCCACCCTAGGCTTATTCTTGTCCAATTAGTGTTTTTAACCAATCTTGTGCATCCAATAGGTGTTTTTGTGTCATTGGATGATCAATTAGGTAATTTTCGTCCTCCCTAGGCTTATTCTTGTCCAATTAGGGTTTTTAACCAATCTTGTGCATCCAATAAGTTGAGTTGTGTCATTGGATTAACATTTAGGTCATTTTCGTTCTCCCTAGGCTTATTCTTGTCCAATTAGGGTTTTTAACCAATCTTGTGCATCCAATAGGTGTGTTTGTGTCATTGGATGATCAATTAGGGTTTTTAACCAATCTTGTGCATCCAATAAGTGCGTTTGTGTCATTGGATGATCAATTATGTCATTTTCGTCCTCCCTAGGCATATTCTTGTCCAATTAGGGTTTTTAACCAATCTTGTGCATCCAATAGGTGTGTTTGTGTCATTGGATGATCAATTAGGTCATTTTCGTCCTCCCTAGGCTTATTCTTGTCCAATTAGGGTTTTTAACCAATCTTGTGCATCCAATAAGTTGAGTTGTGTCATTGGATTAACATTTAGGTCATTTTCGTCCTCCCTAGGCTTATTCTTGTCCAATTAGGGTTTTTAACCAATCTTGTGCATCCAATAGGTGTGTTTGTGTCATTGGATGATCAATTAGGTCATTTTCGCCCTCCATAGGCTTATTCTTGTCCAATTAGGGTTTTTAACCAATCTTTTGCATCCAATAAGTTGAGTTGTGTCATTGGATTAACATTTAGGTCATTTTCGTCCTCCCTAGGCTTATTCTTGTCCAATTAGGGTTTTTAACCAATCTTGTGCATCCAATAAGTTCATTTGTGTCATTGGATTAACATTTAGGTCATTTTCGTCCTACCTAGGCATATTCTTGTCCAATTAGAGTTTTTGACCAATCTGGTGCATCCAATAGGTGTGTTTGTGTCATTGGATGATCAATTAGGTCATTTTCGTCCTCCCTAGGCTTATTCTTGTCCAATTAGGGTTTTTAACCAATCTTGTGCATCCAATAGGTGTGTTTGTGTCATTGGATGATCAATTAGGTCATTTTCATCCTCCCTAGGCTTATTCTTGTCCAATTTGGGTTTTTATCCAATCTTGTGCATCCAATAGGTGTGTTTGTGTCATTGGATGATCAATTAGGTCATTTTCGTCCTCCCTAGGCTTATTCTTGCCCAATTACGGTTTTTAACCAATCTTGTGCATCCAATAAGTTCATTTGTGTCATTGGATTAACATTTAGGTCATTTTCAACCTCCCTAGGCATATTCTTGTCCAATTAGGGTTTTTAACCAATCTTGTGCTTCCAATAGGTGTGTTTGTGTCATTGGATGATCAATTACGTCATTTTCGTCCTCACTAGGCTTATTCTTGTCCAATTAGGGTTTTTAACCAATCTTGTGCATCCAATAACTTTGATTGTGTCATTGAATTAATATTTAGGTCATTTTCGTCCTCCCTAGGCATATTCTTGTCCAATTAGGGTTTTTAACCAATCTTGTGCATCCAATAGGTGTGTTTGTGTCATTGGATGATCAATTAGGTCATTTTCGTCCTCCCTAGGCTTATTCTTGTCCAATTAGGGTTTTTAACCAATCTTGTGCATCCAATAACTTTGTTTGTGTCGTTGAATTAATATTTAGGTCATTTTCGTCCTCCCTAGGCTTATTCTTGTCCAATTAAGGTTTTTAACCAATCTTGAGCATCCAATAACTTTGTTTGTGTCATTGAATTAATATTTAGGTCATTTTCGTCCTCCCTAGGCATATTCTTGTCCAATTAGGGTTTTTAACCAATCTTGTGCATCCAATAGGTGTGTTTGTGTCATTGGATGATCAATTACGTTATTTTCGTCCTTCCTAGGCTTACTCTTGTCCAATTAGGGTTTTTAACCAATGTTGTGCATCCAATAAGTTCATTTGTGTCATTGGATTAACATTTAGGTCATTTTCGTCCTCCCTAGGCATATTCTTGTCCAATTAGGGTTTTTAACCAATCTTGTGCATCCAATAGGTGTGTTTGTGTCATTGGATGATCAATTAGGTCATTTTCGTCCTCCCTAGGCTTATTCTTGTCCAATTAGGGTTTTTAACCAATCTTGTGCATCCAATAACTTTGTTTGTGTCATTGAATTAATATTCAGGTCATTTTCGTCCTCCTTAGGCATATTCTTGTCCAATTAGGGTTTTTAACCAATCTTGTGCATCCAATAGGTGTGTTTGTGTTATTGGATGATCAATTAGGTCATTTTCGTCCTCCCTAGGCATATTCTTATCCAATTAGGGTTTTTAACCAATCTTGTGCATCCAATAGGTGTGTTTGTGTCATTGGATGATCAATTAGGTCATTTTCGTCCTTTCTATGCTTATTCTTGTCAAATTAGGGTTTTTAACCAATCTTGTGCATCCAATAGGTGTGTTTGTGTCATTGGATGATCAATTAGGTTATTTTCGTCCTCCCTAGGCTTATTCTTGTCCAATTAGGGTTTTTAACTAATCTTGTGCATCCAATAACTTCATTTGTGTCATTGGATGATCAATTAGGTCATTTTCGTCCTCCCTAGGCTTATTCTTGTCCAATATGGGTTTTTAACCAATCTTGTGCATCCAATAAGTTGAGTTGTGTCATTGGATTAACATTTAGGTCATTTTCGTCCTCCCTAGGCTTATTCTTGTCCAATTAGGGTTTTTAACCAATCTTGTGCATCCAATAGGTGTGTTTGTGTCATTGGATGATCAATTAGGTAACTTTCCTCCTCCCTAGGCTTATTCTTGCCCAATTAGGGTTTTTAACCAATCTTGTGCATCCAATAAGTTGAGTTGTGTCATTGGATTAACATTTAGGTCATTTTCGTCCTCCCTAGGCTTATTCTTGTCCAATTAGGGTTTTTAACCAATCTTGTGCATCCAATAGGTGTGTTTGTGTCATTGGATGATCAATTAGGTAATTTTCTTCCTCCCTAGGCTTATTCTTGTCCAATTAGGGTTTTTAACCAATCTTGAGCATCTAATAGGTGTGTTTGTGTCATTCGATGATCAATTAGGTCATTTTCGTCGTCCCTAGGCTTATTCTTGTCCAATTAGGGTTTTTAACCAATCTTGTGCATCCAATAAGTTGAGTTGTGTCATTGGATTAACATTTAGGTCATTTTCGTCATCCCTAGGCTTATTCTTGTCCAATTAGGGTTTTTTTTACCAATCTTGTGCATCCAATAGGTGTGTTTGTGTCATTGGATGATCAATTAGGTCATTTTCGTCCTCCATAGGCTTATTCTTCTCCAATTAGGGTTTTTAACCAATCTTGTGCATCCAATAAGTTGAGTTGTGTCATTGGATTAACATTTAGGTCATTTTCGTCCTCCCTAGGCTTATTCTTGTCCAATTAGGGTTTTTAACCAATCTTGTGCATCCAATAAGTTCATTTGTGTCATTGGATTAACATTTAGGTCATTTTCGTCCTCCCTAGGCATATTCTTGTCCAATTAGGGTTTTTAACCAATCTTGTGTATCCAATAGGTGTATTTGTGTCATTGAATGATCAATTAGGTTATTTTCGTCCTCCCTAGGTTATTCTTGTCCAATTAGGGTTTTTAACTAATCTTGTGCATCCAATAAGTTCATTTGTGTCATTGGATGATCAATTAGGTCATTTTCGTCCTCCCTAGGCATATTCTTGTCCAATTAGGGTTTTTAACCAATCTTGTGCATCCAACAGGTGTGTTTGTGTCATTGGATGATCAATTAGGTCATTTTCGTCCTCCCTAGGCATATTATTCTCCAATTAGGGTTTTTAACCAATCTTGTGCATCCAATAAGTTGAGTTGTGTCATTGGATTAACATTTAGGTCATTTTCGTCCTCCCTAGGCTTATTCTTGTCCAATTAGGGTTTTTAACCAATCTTGTGCATCCAATAGGTGTGTTTGTGTCATTGGATGATCAATTAGGTCATTTTCGTCCTCCCTAGGCTTATTCTTGCCCAATTAGGGGTTTTAACCAATCTTGTGCATCCAATAAGTTGAGTTGTGTCATTGGATTAACATTTAGGTCATTTTCGTCTTCCCTAGGCTTATTCTTGTCCAATTAGGGTTTTTAACCAATCTTGTGCATCCAATAAGTTCATTTGTGTCATTGGATTAACATTTAGGTCATTTTCGTCCTCCCTAGGCATATTCTTGTCCAATTAGAGTTTTAGACCAATCTTGTGCATCCAATAGGTGTGTTTGTGTCATTGGATGATAATTTAGGTTATTTTCGTCCTCCCTAGGCTTATTCTTGTCCAATTAGGGTTTTTAACTAATCTTGTGCATCCAATAAGTTCATTTGTGTCATTGGATGATCAATTAGGTCATTTTCGTCCTCCCTAGGCATAGTCTTGTCCAATTAGGGTTTTTAACCAATCTTGTGCATCCAATAGGTGTGTTTGTGGCAATGGATGATCAATTAGGTCATTTTCGTCCTCCCTATGCTTATTCTTGTCCAATTAGGGTTTTTAACCAATCTTGTGCATCCAATAGGTCTGTTTGTGGCAATGGATGATCAATTAGGTCATTTTCGTCCTCCCTAGGCTTATTCTTGTCCAATTAGTGTTTTTAACCAATCTTGTGCATCCAATAGGTGTTTTTGTGTCATTGGATGATCAATTAGGTAATTTTCGTCCTCCCTAGGCTTATTCTTGTCCAATTAGGGTTTTTAACCAATCTTGTGCATCCAATAAGTTGAGTTGTGTCATTGGATTAACATTTAGGTCATTTTCGTCCTCCCTAGGCTTATTCTTGTCCAATTAGGGTTTTTAACCAATCTTGTGCATCCAACAGGTGTGTTTTTGTGTCATTGGATGATCAATTAGGTCATTTTCGTCCTCCCTAGACTTATTCTTGTCCAATTACGGTTTTTAACCAATCTTGTGCATCCAATAACTTTGTTTGTGTCATTGAATTAATATTTAGGTCATTTTCGTCCTCCCTAGGCATATTCTTATCCAATTAGGTTTTTTAACCAATCTTGTGCATCCAATATGTGTGTTTGTGTCATTGGATGATCAATTAGGTCATTTTCGTCCTCCCTAGGCTTATTCTTGTCCAATTAGGGTTTTTAACAAATCTTGTGCATCCAATAAGTTCATTTGTGTCATTGGATGATCAATTAGGTCATTTTCGTCCTCCCTAGGCATATTCATGTCCAACTAGGGTTTTTAACCAATCTTGTGCATCCAATAGGTGTATTTGTGTCATTGGATGATCAACTAGGTCATTTTCATCCTCCCTAGACTTATTCTTGTCCAATTAGGGTTTTTAACCAATCTTGTGCATCCAATAACTTTGTTTGTGTCATTGAATTAATATTTAGGTCATTTTCGTCCTCCCTAGGCGTATTCTTGTCCAATGAGGGTTTTTAACCAATCTTGTGCATCCAATAGGTGAGTTTGTGTCATTGGATGATCAATTAGGTTATTTTCGTCCTTCCTAGGCTTATTCTTGTCCAATTAGGGTTTTTAACCAATCTTGTGCATCCAATAAGTTCATTTGTGTCATTGGATTAACATTTAGGTCATTTTCGTCCTCCCTAGGCATATTCTTGTCCAATTAGGGTTTTTAATCAATCTTGTGCATCCAATAGGTGTGTTTGTGTCATTGGATGATCAATTAGGTCATTTTAGTCCTTTCTATGCTTATTCATGTCCAATTAGGGTTTTTAACCAATCTTGTGAATCCAATAAGTTCATTTTTGTCATTGGATGATCAATTAGGTCATTTTCGTCCTCCCTAGGCATATTCTTGTCCAACTAGGGTTTTTAACCAATCTTGTGCTTCCAATAGGTGTGTTTGTGTCATTGGATGATCAATTAGGTCATTTTCGTCCTCTCTAGGCTTATTCTTGTCCAATTAGGGTTTTTTACCAATCTTGTGCATCCAATAGGTGTGTTTGTGTCATTGGATGATCAATTAGGTCATTTTCGTCCTCCCTAGGCTTATTCTTGTCCAATTAGGGTTTTTAACCAATCTTGTGCATCCAATAAGTTCATTTGTGTCATTGGAATAACAATTAGGTCATATGCGTCCTCCCTAGGCATATTCTTGTACAATTAGGGTTTTTAACCAATCTTGTGCATCCAATAGGTGTGTTTGTGTCATTGGATGATCAATTAGGTCATTTTCGTCCTCCATAGGCTTATTCTTGTCCAATTAGGGTTTTTAACCAATCTTGTGCATCCAATAAGTTTGTTTGTGTCATTGAATTAATATTTAGGTCATTTTGGTCCTCCCTAGGCATATTCTTGTCCAATTAGGGTTTTTTAACCAATCTTGTGCATTCAATAGATGTGTTTGTGTCATTGGATGATCAATTAGCTCATTTTCGTCCTCCCTAGGCATATTCTTGTCCAATTAGGGTTTTTAACCAATCTTGTGCATCCAATAGGTGTGTTTGTGTCATTGGATGATCAATTAGGTCATTTTCGTCCTCCCTAGGCTTATTCTTGTCCAATTAGGATTTTTAACCAATCTTGTGCATCCAATAGGTGTGTTTGTGTCATTGGGTGATCAATTAGGTCATATTCGTCCTCCCTAGGCATATTCTTGTCCAATTAGGGTTTTTAACCAATCTTGTGCATCCAATAGGTGTGTTTGTGTCATTGGATGATCAATTAGGTCATTTTCGTCCTCCATAGGCTTATTCTTGTCCAATTAGGGTTTTAACCAATCTTGTGCATCCAATAAGTTTGTTTGTGTCATTGAATTAATATTTAGGTCATTTTGGTCCTTCCTAGGCATATTCTTGTCCAATTAGGGTTTTTAGCCAATCTTGTGAATTCAATAGGTGTGTTTGTGTCATTGGATGATCAATTAGGTCATTTTCGTCCTCCCTAGGCATATTCTTGTCCAATTAGGGTTTTTAACCAATCTTGTGCATCCAATAGGTGTGTTTGTGTCATTGGATGATCAATTAGGTCATTTTCGTCCTCCCTAGGCTTATTCTTGTCCAATTAGGGTTTTTAACCAATCTTGTGCATCCAATAAGTTGAGTTGTGTCATTGGATTAACATTTAGGTCATTTTCATTCTCCCTAGGCTTATTCTGGTTCAATTAGGTTTTTAACCAATCTTGTGCATCCAATAAGTTCATTTGTGTCATTGGATTCACATTTAGGTCATTTTCGTCCTCCCTAGGCATATTCTTGTCCAATTAGGGTTTTTAACCAATCTTGTGCATCCAATAGGTGTGTTTATCTCATTGGATGATCAATTAGGTCACTTTGATCCTCCCTAGGCATATTCTTGTCCAATTAGGGTTTTTAACCAATCTTGTGCATCCAATAGGTGTGTTTGTGTCCTTAGATGATCAATTAGGTCATTTTCGTCCTCCATAGGCTTATTCTTGTCCAATTAGGGTTTTTATCCAATCTTGTGCATCCAATAAGTTTGTTTGTGTCATTGAATTAATATTTAGGTCCTTTTGGTCCTCCCTAGGCATATTCTTGTCCAATTAGGGTTTTTAACCAATCTTGTGAATTCAATAGGTGTGTTTGTGTCATTGGATGATCAATTAGGTCACTTTGATCCTCCCTAGGCATATTCTTGTCCAATTAGGGTTTTTAACCAATCTTGTGCATCCAATAGGTTTGTTTGTGTCATTGGATGATCAATTAGGTCATTTTCGTCCTCCATAGGCTTATTCTTGTCCAATTAGGGTTTTTAACCAATCTTGTGCATCCAATAAGTTTGTTTGTGTCATTGAATTAATATTTAGGTCATTTTGGTCCTCCCTAGGCATATTCTTGTCCAATTAGGGTTTTTAGCCAATCTTGTGAATCCAATAGGTGTGTTTGTGTCATTGGATGATCAATTAGGTCATTTTCGTCCTCCCTAGGCATATTCTTGTCCAATTAGGGTTTTTAACCAATCTTGTGCATCCAATAGGTGTGTTTGTGTCATTGGATGATCAATTAGGTCATTTTCGTCCTCCCTAGACTTATTCTTGTCCAATTAGGGTTTTTAACCGATCTTGTGCATCCAATAGGTGTGTTTTTGTCATTGGATGATCAATTAGGTCATTTTCGTCCTCCCTAGGCATATTCTTGTCCAATTAGGGTTTTTAACCAATCTTGTGCATCCAATAGGTGTGTTTGTGTCATTGGATGATCAATTAGGTCATTTTCGTCCTCCCTAGGCTTATTCTTGTCCAATTAGGGTTTTTAACCAATGTTATGCATCCAATAAGTTGAGTTGTGTCATTGGATTAACATTTAGGTCATTTTCGTCCTCCCTAGGCTTATTCTTGTCCAATTAGGGTTTTTAACCAATCTTGTGCATCCAATAGGTGTGTTTGTGTCATTGGATGATCAATTAGGTCATTTTCGTCCTCCCTAGGCATATTCTTGTCAAATTAGGGTTTTTAACCAATCTTGTGCATTCAATAAGTTGAGTTGTGTCATTGGATTAACATTTAGGTCATTTTCGTCCTCCCTAGGCATATTCTTGTCCAGCTAGGGTTTTTAACCAATCTTGTGCATCCAATAGGTGTGTTTGTGTCATTGGATGATTAATTAGGTCATTTTCGTCCTCCCTAGGCATATTCTTGTCCAATTAAGGTTATTAACGAATCTTGTGCATCCAATTGGTGGGTTTGTGTCATTGGATGATCAATTAGGTCATTTTCGTCCTCCCTAGGCTTATCCTTGTCCAATTAGGGTTTTTAACCAATCTTGTGCATCCAATAAGTTCATTTGTGTCATTGGATTAACATTTAGGTCATTTTCGTCCTCCCTAGGCATATTCTTGTCCAATTAGAGTTTTAGACCAATCTTGTGCATCCAATAGGTGTGTTTGTGTCATTGGATGATCAATTAGGTTATTTTCGTCCTCCCTAGCCTTATTCTTGTCCATTTAGGGTTTTTAACTAATCTTGTGCATCCAATAAGTTCATTTGTGTCATTGGATGATCAATTAGGTCATTTTCGTCCTCCCTAGGCATATTCTTGTCCAATTAGGGTTTTTAACCAATCTTGTGCATCCAATAGGTGTGTTTGTGTCATTGGATGATCAATTAGGTCATTTTCGTCCTCCCTAGGCATATTCTTGTCCAATTAGGGTTTTTAACCAATCTTGTGCATCCAATAGGTGTGTTGTGTCATTGGATGATCAATTAGGTCATTTTTGTCCTCCCTAGGCATATTCTTGTCCAATTAGGGTTTTTAACCAATCTTGTGCATTCAATAGGTGTGTTTGTGTCATTGGATGATCAATTAGGTCATTTTCGTCCTCCCTAGGCATATTCTTGTCCAATTAGGGTTTTTAACCAATCTTGTGCATCCAATAGGTGTGTTTGTGTCATTGGATGATCAATTAGGTCATTTTCGTCCTCCCTAGGCTTATTCTTGTCCAATTTAGGTTTTTAACCAATCTTGTGCATCCAATAACTTTGTTTGTGTCATTAAATTAATATTTAGGTCATTTTTGTCCTCTCTAGGCATATTCTTGTCCAATTAGGGTTTTTAACCAATCTTGTGCATCCAATAGGAGTGTTTGTGTCATTGGATGATCAATTAGGTCATTTTCATCCTCCCTAGGCATATTCTTGTCCAATTAGGGTTTTTAACCAATCTTGTGCATCCAATAGGTGTGTTTGTGTCATTGGATGATCAATTAGGTCATTTTCGTCCTCCCTAGACTTATTCTTGTCCAATTAGGGTTTTTAACCAATCTTGTGCATCCAATAACTTTGTTTGTGTCATTGAATTAATATTTAGGTCATTTTCGTCCTCCCTAAGCATATTCTTGTCCAATTAGGGTTTTTAACCAATCTTGTGCATCCAATAGGTGTGTTTGTGTCATTGGATGATCAATTAGGTCATTTTCGTCTTCCCTATGCATATTCTTGTCCAATTAGGGTTTTTAACCAATCTTGTGCATCCAATAGGTGTGTTTGTGTCATTGGATGATCAATTAGGTCATTTTCGTCCTCCCTAGGCTTATTCTTGTCCAATTAGGGTTTTTAACCAATCTTGTGCATCCAATAACTTTGTTTGTGTCATTGGATGATCAAATAGGTCATTTTCCACCTCCCTAGGCATATTGTTGTCCAATTAGGGTTTTTAACAAATCTTGTGCATCCAATAGGTGTGTTTGTGTCATTGGATGATCAATTAGGTCATTTTCGTCCTCCCTAGGCATTTTCTTGTCCAATTAGGGTTTTTAACCGATCTTGTGCATCCAATATGTGTGTTTGTGTCATTGGATGATCAATTAGGTCATTTTCGTCCTCCCTAGGCATATTCTTGTCCAATTAGGGTTTTTAACCAATCTTGTGCATCCAATAGGTGTGTTTGTGTCATTGGATGATCAATTAGGTCATTTTCGTCCTCCCTAGGCATATTCTTGTCCAATTAGGGTTTTTAACCAATCTTGTGCATCCAATAGGTGTGTTTGTGTCATTGGATGATCAATTAGGTTATTTTCTTCCTCCCTATGCATATTCTTGTCCAATTAGGGTTTTTAACTAATCGTGTGCATCCGATAAGTTCATTTGTGTCATTGGATGATCAATTAGGTCATTTTCGTCCTCCCTAGGCATATTCTTGTCCAATTAGGGTTTTTAACCAATCTTGTGCATCCAATAGGTGTGTTTGTGTCATTGGATGATCAATTAGGTCATTTTCGTCCTCCCTAGGCATATTCTTGTCCAATTAGGGTTTTTAACCAATCTTGTGCATCCAATAGGTGTGTTTGTGTCATTGGATGATCAATTAGGTCATTTTCGTCATCCCTAGACTAATTCTTGTCCAATTAGGGTTTTTAACAAATCTTATGCATCCAATAACTTTGTTTGTGTCATTGAATTAATATTTAGGTCATTTTCGTCCTCCCTAGGCATATTCTTGTCCAATGAGGGTTTTTAACCAATCTTGTGCATCCAATAGGTGCATTTGTGTCATTGGATGATCAATTAGGTCATTTTCGTCCTCACTAGGCTTATTCTTGTCCAATTAGGGTTTTTAACCAATCTTGTGCATCCAATAGGTGTGTTTGTGTCATTGGATGATCAATTAGGTCATTTTCGTCCTCCCTAGGCTTATTCTTGTTCAATTAGGGTTTTTAACCAATCTTGTACAACCAATAAGTTCATTTGTGTCATTGGATTAACATTTAGGTCATTTTCGTCCTCCCTAGGCATATTCTTGTCCAATTAGGGTTTTTAACCAATCTTGTGCATCCAATAGGTGTGTTTGTGTCATTGGATGATCAATTAGGTCATTTTCGTCCTCCCTAGGCTGATTCTTGTCCAATTTGGGTTTTTAACCAATCTTGTGCATCCAATAAGTTGAGTTGTGTCATTGGATTAACATTTAGGTCATTTTCGTTCTCCCTAGGCTTATTCTTGTCCAATTAGGGTTTTTAACCAATCTTGTGCATCCAATAGGTGTGTTTGTGTCATTGGATGATCAATTAGGTCATTTTCGTCCTCCCTAGGCTTATTCTTGTCCAGTTAGGGTTTCTAACCAATCTTGTGCATCCAATAAGTTGAGTTGTGTCATTGGATTAACATTTAGGTCATTTTCGTCCTCCCTAGGCTTATTCTTGTCCAATTAGGGTTTTTAACAAACCTTTTGCATCCAATAGGTGTGTTTGTGTCATTGGATGATCAATTAGGTCATTTTCGTCCTCCATAGGCTTATTCTTGTCCAATTATGGTTTTTAACCAATCTTGTGCGTCCAATAAGTTGAGTTGTGTCATTAGATTAACATTTAGGTCATTTTCGTCCTCCCTAGGCTTATTCTTGTCCAATTAGGGTTTTTAACCAATCTTGTGCATCCAATAAGTTGAGTTGTGTCATTGGATTAACATTTAGGTCATTTTCGTCCTCCCTAGGCTTATTCTTGTCCAATTAGGGTTTTTAACCAATCTTGTGCATCCAATAAGTTCATTTGTGTTATTGGATTAACATTTAGGTCATTTTCGTCCTCCCTAGGCATATTCTTGTCCAATTAGGGTTTTTAACCAATCTTGTGCATCCAATAGGTGTGTTTGTGTCATTGGATGATCAATTAGGTTATTTTCTTCCTCCCTAGGCTTATTCTTGTCCAATTAGGGTTTTTAACCAATCTTGTGCATCCAATAGGTGTGTTTGTGTCATTGGATGATCAATTAGGTCATTTTCGTCCTCCCTAGGCATATTCTTGTCCAATTAGGGTTTTTAACCAATCTTGTGCATCCAATAGGTGTGTTTGTGTCATTGGATGATCAATTAGGTCATTTTCGTCCTCCCTAGGCTTAGTCTTGTCCAATTACGGTTTTTAACCAATCTTGTGAATCCAATAGGTGTGTTTGTGTGATTGGATGATCAATTAGGTCATTTTCGTCCTCCCTAGGCTTATTCTTGTCCAATTAGGGTTTTTAACCAATCTTGTGCATCCAATAAGTTGAGTTGTGTCATTGGATTAACATTTAGGTCATTTTCGTCCTCCCTAGGCTTATTCTTGTCCAATTAGGGTTTTTAACCAATCTTGTGCATCCAATAAGTTGAGTTGTGTCATTGGATTAACATTTAGGTCATTTTCGTCCTCCCTAGGCATATGCTTGTCGGATTAAGGTTTTTAACCAATCTTGTGCATCCAATAGGTGTGTTTGTGTCATTGGATGATCAAATAGGTCATTTTCGTCCTCCCTATGCTTATTCTTGTCCAATTAGGGTTTTTAACCAATCTTGTGCATCCAATAAGTTGAGTTGTGTCATTGGATTAACATTTAGGTCATTTTCGTCCTCCCTAGGCTTATTCTTGTCCAATTAGGGTTTTTAACCAATCTTGTGCATCCAATAGGTGTGTTTGTGTCATTGGATGATCAATTAGGTCATTTTGTTCCTCCCTAGGCTTATTCTTGTCCAATTAGGGTTTTTAACCAATCTTGTGCATCTAATAGGTGTGTTTGTGTCATTGGATGATCAATTAGGTCATTTTCGTCTTCCCTAGGCTTATTGTTGTCCAATTAGGGTTTTTAACCTATCTTGTGCATCCGATAAGTTTGTTTGTGTCATTGGATTAACATTTAGGTCATTTTCGTCCTCCCTAGGCATATTCTTGTCCAATTAGGGTTTTTAACCAATCTTGTGCATCCAATAGGTGTGTTTGTGTCATTGGATGATCAATTAGGTCATTTTCGTCCTCCATAGGCTTATTCTTGTCCAATTAGGGTTTTTAACCAATCTTGTGCATCCAATAAGTTTGTTTGTGTCATTGAATTAATATTTAGGTCATTTTGGTCCTCCCTAGGCATATTCTTGTCCAATTAGGATTTTTAACCAATCTTGTGCATTCAATAGGTGTGTTTGTGTCATTGGATGATCAATTAGGTCATTTTCGTCCTCCCTAGGCATATTCTTGTCCAATTAGGGTTTTTAACCAATCTTGTGCATCCAATAGGTGTGTTTGTGTCATTGGATGATCAATTAGGTCATTTTCGTCCTCCCTAGACTTATTCTTGTCCAATTAGGGTTTTTAACCAATCTTGTGCATCCAATAACTTTGTTTGTGTCATTGAATTAATATTTAGGTCATTTTCGTCCTCCCTAGGTATATTCTTGTCCAATTAGGGTTTTTAACCAATCTTGTGCATCCAATAGGTGTGTTTGTGTCATTGGATGATCAATTAGGTCTTTTTAGTCCTCCCTAGGCTTATTCTTGTCCAATTAGGGTTTTTAACAAATCTTGTGCATCCAATAAGTTCATTTGTGTCATTGGATGATCAATTAGGTCATTTTCGTCCTCCCTAGGCATATTCTTGTCCAATTAGGGTTTTTAACCAATCTTGTGCATCCAATAGGTGTGTTTGTGTCATTGGATGATCAATTAGGTCATTTTCGTCCTCCCTAGACTTATTCTTGTCCAATTAGGGTTTTTAACCAATCTTGTGCATCCAATAACTTTGTTTGTGTCATTAAATTAATATTTAGGTCATTTTCGTCCTCCCTAGGCATATTCTTGTCCAATTATGGTTTTTAACCAATCTTGTGCATCCAATAGGTGTGTTTGTGTTATTGGATGATCAATTAGGTCATTTTCGTCCTCCCTAGGCATATTCTTGTCCAATTAGGGTTTTTAACCAATCTTGTGCATCCAATAAGTTCATTTGTGTCATTGGATTAACATTTAGGTCATATCCGACCTCCCTAGGCATATTCTTGTCCAATTAGGGTTTTTAACCAATCTTGTGCATCCAATAGGTGTGTTTGTGTCATTGGATGATCAATTAGGTCATTTTCGTCCTCCCTAGACTTATTCTTGTCCAATTAGGGTTTTTAACCAATCTTGTGCATCCAATAACTTTGTTTGTGTCATTGAATTAATATTTAGGTCATTTTCGTCCTCCCTAGGCGTATTCTTGTCCAATGAGGGTTTTTAACCAATCTTGTGCATCCAATACGTGTCTTTGTGTCATTGGATGATCAATTAGGTTATTTTCGTCCTTCCTAGGCTTATTCTTGTCCAATTAGGGTTTTTAACCAATCTTGTGCATCCAATAAGTTCATTTGTGTCATTGGATTAACATTTAGGTCATTTTCGTCCTCCCTAGGCATATTCTTGTCCAATTAGGGTTTTTAATCAATCTTGTGCATCCAATAGGTGTGTTTGTGTCATTGGATGATCAATTAGGTCATTTTAGTCCTTTCTATGCTTATTCATGTCCAATTAGGGTTTTTAACCAATCTTGTGAATCCAATAAGTTCATTTTTGCCATTGGATGATCAATTAGGTCATTTTCGTCCTCCCTAGGCATATTCTTGTCCAACTAGGGTTTTTAACCAATCTTGTGCTTCCAATAGGTGTGTTTGTGTCATTGGATGATGAATTAGGTCATTTTCGTTCTCACTAGGCTTATTCTTGTCCAATTAGGGTTTTTTACCAATCTTGTGCATCCAATAGGTGTGTTTGTGTCATTGGATGATCAATTAGGTCATTTTCGTCCTCCCTAGGCTTATTCTTGTCCAATTAGGGTTTTTAACCAATCTTGTGCATCCAATAAGTTCATTTGTGTCATTGGATTAACATTTAGGTCATATTCGTCCTCCCTAGGCATATTCTTGTACAATTAGGGTTTTTAACCAATCTTGTGCATCCAATAGGTGTGTTTGTGTCAATGGATGATCAATTAGGTCATTTTCGTCCTCCATAGGCTTATTCTTGTCCAATTAGGGTTTTTAACCAATCTTGTGCATCCAATAAGTTTGTTTGTGTCATTGAATTAATATTTAGGTCATTTTGGTCATCCCTAGGCATATTCTTGTCCAATTAGGGTTTTTAACCAATCTTGTGCATTCAATAGGTGTGTTTGTGTCATTGGATGATCAATTAGGTCATTTTCGTCCTCCCTAGGCATATTCTTGTCCAATTAGGGTTTTTAACCAATCTTGTGCATCCAATAGGTGTGTTTGTGTCATTGGATGATCAATTAGGTCATTTTCGTCCTCCCTAGACTTATTCTTGTCCAATTACGGTTTTTAACCAATCTTGTGCATCCAATAACTTTGTTTGTGTCATTGAATTAACATTTAGGTCATTTTCGTCCTCCCTAGGCATATGTTTATCCAATTAGGGTTTTTAACCAATCTTGTGCATCCAATATGTGTGTTTGTGTGATTGGATGATCAATTAGGTCATTTTCGTCCTCCCTAGGCTTATTCTTGTCCAATTAGGGTTTTTAACTAATCTTGTGCATCCAATAAGTTCATTTGTGTCATTGGATGATCAATTAGGTCATTTTCGTCCTCCCTAGGCATATTCTTGTCCAACTAGGGTTTTTAACCAATCTTGTGCATCCAATAGGTGTGTTTGTGTCATTGGATGATCAATTAGGTCATTTTCGTCCTCCCTAGGCTTATTCTTGTCCAATTAGGGTTTTTAACCAATCTTGTGCATCCAATAGGTGTGTTTGTGTCATTAGATGATCAATTAGGTCATTTTCATCCTCCCTAGGCTTATTCTTGTCCAATTAGGGTTTTTAACCAATCTTGTGCATCCAACAAGTTTGTTTATGTCATTGAATTAATATTTAGGTCATTTTTGTCCTCCCTAGGCATATTCTTGTCCAATTAGGGTTTTTAACCAATCTTGTGCATCCAATAGGTGTGTTTGTGTCATTGGATGATCAATTAGGTCATTTTCGTGCTCCCTAGGCTTATTCTTGTCCAATTAGGGTTTTTAACCAATCTTGTGCATCCAATAGGTGTGTTTGTGTCATTGGATGATCAATTACGTCATTTTCGTCCTCCTTAGGCTTATTCTTGTCCAATTAGGGTTTTTAACTAATCTTGTGCATCCAATAAGTTCATTTGTGTCATTGGATGATCAATTAGGTCATTTTCGTCCTCCCTAGGCATATTCTTGTCCAACTAGGGTTTTTAACCAATCTTGTGCATCCAATAGGTGTGTTTGTGTCATTGGATGATCAATTAGGTCATTTTCGTCCTCCCTAGGCATATTCTTGTCCAATTAGGGTTTTTAACCAATCTTGTGCATCCAATAGGTGTGTTTGTGTCATTGGATGATCAATTAGGTCATTTTCGTCCTCCATAGGCTTATTCTTGTCCAATTAGGGTTTTTAACCAATCTTGTGCATCCAATAAGTTCATTTGTTTCATTGGATTAACATTTAGGTCATTTTCGTCCTCCCTAGGCATATTCTTGTTCAATTAGGGTTTTTAACCAATCTTGTGCATCCAATAAGTGTGTTTGTGTCATTGGATGATCAATTAGGTCATTTTTGCCTCCCTAGGCTTATTCTTGTCCAATTAGGGTTTTTAACCAATCTTGTGCATCCAATAGGTGTGTTTGTGTCATTGGATGATCAATTAGGTCATTTTCGTCCTCCCTAGGCTTATTCTTGTCCAACTAGGGTTTTTAACCAATCTTGTGCAACCAATAACTTTGTTTGTGTCATTGAATTAATATTTAGGTCATTTTCGTCCTCCTTGGCATATTCTTGTCCAATTAGGGTTTTTAACCAATCTTGTGCATCCAATAGGTGTGTTTGTGTCATTGGATGGTCAATTAGGTCATTTTCGTCCTCCCTAGGCATATTCTTGTCCAATTAGGGTTTTTAACCAATCTTGTGCATCCAATAGGTGTGTTTGTGTCATTGGATGATCAATTAGGTCATTTTCGTCCTCCCTAGGCATATTCTTGTCCAATTAGGGTTTTTAACCAATCTTGTGCATCCAATAGGTGTGTTTGTATCATTGGATGATCAATTAGGTCATTTTCGTCCTCCGTAGGAATATTCTTGTCCAATTAGGGTTTTTCACGAATCTTGTGCATCCAATTGGTGTGTTTGTGTCATTGGATGATCAATTAGGTCATTTTCGTCCTCCCTAGGCTTATTCTTGTCCAATTAGGGTTTTTAACCAATCTTGTGCATCCAATAAGTTTATTTGTGTCATTGGATTAACATTTAGGTCATTTTCGTCCTCCCTAGGCATATTCTTGTCCAATTAGAGTTTTAGACCAATCTTGTGCATCCAATAGGTGTGTTTGTGTCATTGGATGATCAATTAGGTTATTTTCGTCCTCCCTAGGCCTATTCTTGTCCAATTAGGGTTTTTAACTAATCTTGTGCATCCAATAAGTTCATTTGTATCATTGGATGATCAATTAGGTCATTTTCGTCCTCCCTAGGCATATTCTTGTCCAATTAGGGTTTTTAACCAATCTTGTGCATCCAATAGGTGTGTTTGTGTCATTGGATGATCAATTAGGTCATTTTCGTCCTCCCTTTGCTTATTCTTGTCCAATTATGGTTTTTAACCAATCTTGTGCATCCAATAGGTGTGTTTGTGTCATTGGATGATCAATTAGGTCATTTTCGTCCTCCCTAGGCATATTCTTGTCCAATTAGGGTTTTTAACCAATCTTGTGCATCCAATAGGTGTGTTTGTGTCATTGGATGATCAATTAGGTCATTTTCGTCCTCCCTAGGCTTATTCTTGTCCAATTAGGGTTTTTAACCAATCTTGTGCATCCAATAGGTGTGTTTGTGTCATTGGATGATATATTAGGTCATTTTCTTCCTCACTAGGCTTATTCTTGTCCAATTAGGGTTTTTAACCAATCTTGTGCATCCAATAGGTGTGTTTGTGTCATTGGATGATCAATTAGGTCATTTTCGTCCTCCCTAGGCTTATTATTGTCCAATTAGGGTTTTTAACCAATCTTGTGGATCCAATAACTTTGTTTGTGTCATTGAATTAATATTTAGGTCATTTTCGTCCTCCCTAGGCATATTCTTGTCCAATTAGGGTTTTTAACAAATCATGTGCATCCAATAGGTGTGTTTGTGTCATTGGATATTCAATTAGGTCACTTTCGTCCTTCCTAGGCTTATTCTTGTCCAATTAGGGTTTTTAACCAATCTTGTGCATCCAATAAGTTCATTTGTGTCATTGGATGATCAATTAGGTCATTTTCGTCCTCCCTAGGCATATTCTTGTCCAATTAGGATTTTAACCAATCTTGTGCATCCAATAGGTGTGTTTGTGTCATTGGATGATCAATTAGGCCATTTTCGTCCTCCCTAGGCTTATTCTTGTCCAATTAGGGTTTTTAACCAATCTTGTGCATCCAATAGGTGTGTTTGTGTCATTGGATGATCAATTAGGTCATTTTCGTCCTCCATAGGCATATTCTTGTCCAATTAGGGTTTTTAACCAATATTGTGCATCCAATAGGTGTGTTTGTGTCATTGGATGATCAATTAGGTCATTTTCGTCCTCCCTAGGCATATTCTTGTCCAATTAGGGTTTTTAACCAATCTTGTGCATCCAATAGGTGTGTTTGTGTCATTGGATGATCAATTAGGTCATTTTCGTCCTCCCTAGGCATATTCTTGTCCAATTAGGGTTTTTAACCAATCTTGTGCATCCAATATGTGTGTTTGTGTCATTGGATGATCAATTAGGTCATTTTCGTCCTCCCTATGCTTATTCTTGTCCAATTAGGGTTTTTAACCAATCTTGTGCATCCAATAGGTGTGTTTGTGTCATTGGATGATCAATTAGGTCATTTTTGTCCACCCTAGGCTTATTCTTGTCCAATTAGTGTTTTCAACCAATCTTGTGCATCCAATAAGTTCATTAGTATCATTGGATGATAAATTAGGTCATTTTCGTCCTCCCTAGGCATATTCTTGTCCAACTAGGGTTTTTAACCAATCTTGTGAATCCAATAAGTTCATTTGTGTCATTGGATGATCAATTAGGTGATTTTTGTCCTCCCTAGGCATATTCTTGTCCAACTAGGGTTTTAAACCAATCTTGTGCATCCAATAGGTGTGTTTGTGTCATTGGATGATCAATTAGGTCATTTTCGTCCTCCCTAGGCTTATTCTTGTCCAATTAGGGTTTTTAACCAATCTTGTGCATCCAATAAGTTAAGTTGTGTCATTGGATTAACATTTAGGTCATTTACGTTCTCCCTACGCTTATTCTTGTCCAATTAGGGTTTTTAACCAATCTTGTGCATCCAATAGGTGTGTTTGTGTCATTGGATGATCAATTAGGTCATTTTCGTCCTCCCTAGGCATATTCTTGTCCAATTAGGGTTTTTAACCAATCTTGTGCATCCAATAGGTGTGTTTGTGTCATTGGATGATCAATTAGGTCATTTTCGTCCTCCCTAGGCATATTCTTGTCCAATTAGGGTTTTTAACCAATCTTGTGCATTCAATAAGTTTGTTTGTTTCATTGAATTAACATTTAGGTCATTTTCGTCCTCCCTAGGCATATTCTTGTCCAATTAGGGTTTTTAACCAATCTTGTGCATCCAATAAGTTTGTTTGTGTCATTGAATTAATATTTAGGTCATTTTCGTCCTCCCTAGGCATATTCTTGTCCAGTTAGGGTTTTTAACCAATCTTGTGCTTCCAATAGGTGTGTTTGTGTCATTGGATGATCAATTAGGTCATTTTCGTCCTCCCTAGGCTTATTCTTGTCCAATTAGGGTTTTTAACCAGTCTTGTGCATCCAATAGGTGTGTTTGTGTCATTGGATGATCAATTAGGTCATTTTCGTCCTCCCAAGGCTTATTCTTGTCCAATTAGGGTTTTTAACCAATCTTGTGCATCCAATAAGTTCATTTGTGTCATTGAATGATCAGTAAGGTCATTTTCGTCCTCCCTAGGCATATTCTTGTCCAACTAGGGTTTGTAACCAATCTTGTGCATCCAATAGGTGTGTTTGTGTGTATGGATGATGAATTAGGCCATTTTCGTCCTCCCTAGGCTTAGGGTTTTTAACCAATCTTGTGCATCCAATAGGTGTGTTTGTGTCATTGGATGATCAATTAGGTCATTTTCGTCCTCCCTAGGCATATTCTTGTCCAATTAGGGTTTTTAACCAATCTTGTGCATCCAATAGGTGTGTTTGTGTCATTGGATGATCAATTAGGTCATTTTCGTCCTCCCTAGGCTTATTCTTGTCCAATTAGGGTTTTTAACCAATCTTGTGCATCCAATAACTTTGTTTGTGTGATTGAATTAATATTTAGGTCATTTTCGTCCTCCCTAGGCTTATTCTTGTCCAATTAGGGTTTTTAACCAATCTTGTGCATCCAATAGGTGTGTTTGTGTCATTGGATGATCAATTAGGTCATTTTCATCCTCCCTAGGCTTATTCTTGTCCAATTAGGGTTTTTAACTAATCTTGTGCATCCAATAAGTTCATTTGTGTCATTGGATGATCAATTAGGTCATTTTCGTCCTCCCTAGGCATATTCTTGTCCAACTAGGGTTTTTAACCAATCTAGTGCATCCAATAGGTGTGTTTGTGTCATTGGATGATCAATTAGGTCATTTTCGTCCTCCCTAGACTTATTCTTGTCCAATTAGGGTTTTTAACCAATCTTGTGCATCCAATAACTTTGTTTGTGTCATTGAATTAATATTTAGGTCATTTTCGTCCTCCCTAGGCGTATTCTTGTCCAACGAGGGTTTTTAACCAATCTTGTGCATCCAATAGGTGTGTTTGTGTCATTGGATGATCAATTAGGTTATTTTCGTCCTTCCTAGGCTTATTCTGGTCCAATTAGGGTTTTTAACCAATCTTGTGCATCCAATAAGTTCATTTGTGTCATTGGATTGACATTTAGGTCATTTTCGTCCTCCCTAGGCATATTCTTGTCCAATTAGGGTTTTTAACCAATCTTGTGCATCCAATAGGTGTGTTTGTTTCATTGGATGATCAATTAGGTCATTTTAGTCCTTTCTATGCTTATTCTTGTCCAATTAGAGTTTTTAACCAATCTTGTGAATCCAATAAGTTCATTTTTGTCATTGGATGATCAATTAGGTCATTTTCGTCCTCCCTAGGCATATTCTTGTCCAACTAGGGTTTTTAACCAATCTTGTGCTTCCAATAGGTGTGTTTGTGTCATTGGATAATCAATTAGGTCATTTTCGTCCTCACTAGGCTTATTCTTGTCCAATTAGGGTTTTTAACCAATCTTGTGCATCCAATAGGTGTGTTTGTGTCATTGGATGATCAATTAGGTCATTTTCGTCCTCCCTAGGCTTATTCTTGTCCAATTAAGGTTTTTAACCAATCTTGTGCATCCAATAGGTGTGTTTGTGTCATTGGATGATCAATTACGTCATTTTCGTCCTCCCTAGGCTTATTCTTGTCCAATTAGGGTTTTTAACCAATCTTGTGCATCCAATAACTTTGTTTGTGTCATTGAATTAATATTTAGGTCATTTTCGACCTCCCTAGGCATATTCTTGTCCAATTAGGGTTTTTAACTAATGTTGTGCATCCAATAGGTGTGTTTGTGTCATTGGATGATCAATTAGGTCATTTTCGTCCTCCCTAGGCATATTCTTGTCCAATTAGGGTTTTTAACCAATCTTGTGCTTCCAATAGGTGTGTTTGTGTCATTAGATGATCAATTAGGTCATTTTCGTCCTCCCTAGGCTTATTCTTGTCCAATTAGGGTTTTTAACCAATCTTGTGCATCCAATAAGTTCATTTGTTTCATTGGATTAACATTTAGGTCATTTTCGTCCTCCCAAGGCAAATTCTTTTCCAATTAGGGTTTTTAACCAATCTTGTGCATCCAATAGGTGTGTATGTGTCGTTGGATGATCAATTAGGTCATTTTCGTCCTCCCTAGGCTTATTCTTGTCCAATTAGGGTTTTTAACCAATCTTGTGCATCCAATAGGTGTGTTTGTGACATTGGATGATCAATTAGGTCATTTTCATCCTCCCTAGGCTTTTTCTTGTCCAATTAGGGTTTTTAACCAATCTTGTGCATCAAATAAGTTCATTTGTGTCATTGGATAATCAATTAGGTCATTTTGGTCCTCCCTAGGCATGTTCTTGTCCAACTATGGTTTTTAACCAATCTTGTGCATACAATAGGCGTGTTTGTGTCATTGGATGATCAATTAGGTCATTTTCGTCCTCCCAAGGCTTATTCTTGTCCAATTAGGCTTTTTAACCAATCTTGTGCATCCAATAGGTGTGTTTGTGTCATTGGATTAACATTTAGGTCATTTTCGTCCTCCCTAGGCATATTCTTGTCCAATTAGGGTTTTTAACCAATCTTGTGCATCCAATAGGTGTGTTTGTGTCATTGGATGATCAATTAGGTCATTTTCGTCCTCCCTAGGCATATTCTTGTCCAATTAGGGTTTTTAACCAATCTTGTGCATTCAATAGGTGTGTTTGTGTCATTGGATAATCAATTAGGTCATTTTCGTCCTCCCTAGGCTTATTCTTGTCCAATTAGGGTTTTTAACCAATCTTGTGCATCCAATAACTTTGTTTGTGTCATTGAATTAATATTTAAGTCATTTTCGACCTCCCTAGGCATATTCTTGTCCAATTAGGGTTTTTAACTAATGTTGTGCATCCAATAGGTGTGTTTGTGTCATTGGATGATCAATTAGGTCATTTTCGTCCTCCCAAGGCATATTCTTGTCCAATTAGGGTTTTTAACCAATCTTGTGCTTCCAATAGGTGTGTTTGTGTCATTAGATGATCAATTAGGTCATTTTCGTCCTCCCTAGGCTTATTCTTGTTCAATTAGGGTTTTTAACCAATCTTGTGCATCCAATAAGTTCATTTGTGTCATTGGATTAACATTTAGGTCATTTTCGTCCTCCCTAGGCATATTCTTGTCCAATTAGGGTTTTTAACCAATCTTGTGCATCCAATAGGTGTGTTTGTGTCATTGGATGATCAATTAGGTTACTTTGATCCTCCCTAGGCTTATTCTTGTCCAATTAGGGTTTTTAACCAATCACCTGCATCCAATAAGTTCATTTGTGTCATTGGATTAACATTTAGGTCATTTTCGTCCTCCCTAGGCATATTCTTGTCCAATTAGGGTTTTTAACCAATCTTGTGCATCCAATAGGTGTGTTTGTGTCATTGGATGATCAATTAGGTCATTTTCAGCCTCCCTAAGCTTATTCTTGTCCAATTAGGGTTTTTAACCAATCTTGTGCATCCAATAGGTGTGTTTGTGTCATTGGATGATCAATTAGGTCATTTTTCGTCCTCCCGAGGCTTATTCTTGTCCAATTAGGGTTTTTAACCAATCTTGTGCATCCAATAACTTTGTTTGTGTCATTGAATTAATATTTAGGTCATTTTCGTCCTCCCTAGGCATATTCTTGTCCAATTAGGGTTTTTAACCAATCTTGTGCATCCAATTGGTGTGTTTGTGTCATTGGATGATGAATTAGGTCATTTTCGTCCTCCTTAGGTTTATTCTTGTCCAATTAGGGTATTTAACCAATCTTGTGCATTCAATAGGTGTGTGTGTGTCATTGGATGATCAATTAGGTCATTTTCGTCCTCCCTAGGCATATTCTTGTCCAATTAGGGTTTTTAACCAATCTTGTGCATCCAATAGGTGTGTTTGTGTCATTGGATGATGAATTAGGTCTTTTTCGTCCTCCCTAGGCTTATTCTTTTCCAATTAGGGTTTTTAACCAATCTTGTGCATCCAATAGGTGTGTTTGTGTCATTGGATGATCAATTAGGTCATTTTCGTCCTCCCTAGGCTTATTCTTGTCCAATTAGGGTTTTTAATCAATCTTGTGCATCCAATAAGATCATTTGTGTCATTGGATGATCAATTAGGTCATTTTCGTCCTCCCTAGGCATATTCTTGTCCAATTAGGGTTTTTAACCAATCTTGTGCATCCAATAGGTGTGTTTGTGTCATTGGATGATCAATTAGGTCATTTTCGTCCTCCCTAGGCTTATTCTTGTCCAATTAGGGTTTTTAACCAATCTTGTGCATCCAATAAGTTTGTTTGTGTCATTGAATTAATATTTAGGTCATTTTCGTCCTCCCTAGTTATATTCTTGTCCAATTAGGGTTTTTAACCAATCTTGTGCATCCAATAAGTTCATTTGTGTCATTGGATTAACATTTAGGTCATTTTCGTCCTCCCTAGGCATATTCTTGTCCAATTAGGGTTTTTAACCAATCTTGTGCTACCAATAGGTGTGTTTGTTTCATTGGATGATCAATTAGGTCATTTTCGTCCTCCCTAGGCTTATTCTTGTCCAATTAGGGTTTTTAACCAATCTTGTGCATCCAATAAGTTCATTTGTGTCATTGGATGATCAATTAGGTCATTTTCGTCCTCCCTAGGCATATTCTTGTCCAACTTGGGTTTTTAACCAATCTTGTGCATCCAAAAACCCTAATTGGACAAGAATATGCCTAGCGAGGACGAAAATGACCTAAATGTTAATCCAATGACACAAATGAACTTATTGGATAAACAAGATTGGTTAAAAACCCTAATTGGACAAGAATAAGCCTAGGAGGACGAAAATGACCTAATTGATCATCCAATGACACAAACACACCTATTGGATGCACAAGATTGGTTAAAAACCCTAATTGGACAAGAATATGCCTAGGGAGGACGAATATGACCTAAATGTTAATCCAACAACACAAATGAACTTATTGGATGCACAAGATTGGTTAAAAACCCTAATTGGACAAGAATAAGCCTAGGGAGGACGAAAATGACCTCATTGATCATCCAATGACACATACACACCTATTGGATGCACAAAATTGGTTAAAAACCATAGTTGGACAAGAACATGCCTAGGTCATTTTCGTTCTCCCTAGGCTTATTCTTGTCCAATTAGGGTTTTTAACCAATCTTGAACATCCAATAAGTTCATTTGTGTTATTGGATTAACATTTAGGTCATATTCGTCCTCCCTAGGCATATTCTTGTCCAATTAGGGTTTTTATCCAATCTTGTGCATCCAATAGGTGTGTTTGTGTCATTGGATGATCAATTAGGTCATTTTCGTCCTCCCTAGGCATATTCTTGTCCAGTTAGGGTTTTTAACCAATCTTGTGCATCCAATAGGTGTGTTTGTGTCATTGGATGATCAATTAGGTCATTTTCGTCCTCCCTAGGCATATTCTTGTCCAATTAGGGTTTTTAACCAATCTTGTGCATCCAATAGGTGTGTTTGTGTCATTGGATGATCAATTAGGTCATTTTCGTCCTCCCTAGGCATGTTCTTGTCCAACTATGGTTTTTAACCAATTTTGTGCATCCAATAGGTGTGTTTGTGTCATTGGAAGATCAATTAGGTCATTTTCGTCCTCCCTAGGCTTATTCTTGTCCAATTAGGGTTTTTAACCAATCTTGTGCATCCAATAAGTTCATTTGTGTCATTGGATTAACATTTAGGTCATTTTCGTCCTCCCAAGGCATATTTTTGGCCAATTAGGGTTTTTAACCAATCTTGTGCATCCAATAGGTGTGTCTGTGTCATTGGATGATCAATTAGGTCATTTTCGTCCTCCTAGGCTTATTCTTGTCCAATTAGGGTTTTTAACCAATCTTGTGCATCCAATAAGTTCATTTGTGTCATTGGATTAACATTTAGGTCATTTTCGTCCTCCCTAGGCATATTCTTGTCCAATTAGGGTTTTTAACCAATCTTGTGCATCCAATAGGTGTGTTTGTGTCATTGGATGATCAATTAGGTCATTTTAGTCCTTTCTATGCTTATTCTTGTCCAATTAGGGTTTTTAACCAATCTTGTGAATCCAATAAGTTCATTTTTGTCATTGGATGATCAATTAGGTCATTTTCGTCCTCCCTAGGCATATTCTTGTCCAACTAGGGTTTTTAACCAATCTTGTGCTTCCAATAGGTGTGTTTGTGTCATTGGATGATCAATTAGGTCATTTTCGTCCTCACTAGGCTTATTCTTGCCCAATTAGGGTTTTTAACCAATCTTGTGCATCCAATAGGTGTGTTTGTGTCATTGGATGATCAATTAGGTCATTTTTGTCCTCCCTAGGCTTATTCTTGTCCAATTAAGGTTTTTAACCAATCTTGTGCATCCAATAGGTGTTTTTGTGTCATTGGATGATCAATTAGGTCATTTTCGTCCTCCCTAGACTTATTCTTGTCCAATTACGGTTTTTAACCAATCTTGTGCATCCAATAACTTTGTTTGTTTCATTGAATTAATATTTAGGTCATTTTCGTCCTCCCTAGGCATATTCTTATCCAATTAGGGTTTTTAACCAATCTTGTGCATCCAATATGTGTGTTTATGTCATTGGATGATCAATTAGGTCATTTTCGTCCTCCCTAGGCTTATTCTTGTCCAATTAGGGTTTTTAACAAATCTTGTGCATCCAATAAGTTCATTTGTGTCATTGGATGATCAATTAGGTCATTTTCGTCCTCCCTAGGCATATTCTTGTCCAACTAGGGTTTTTAACCAATCTTGTGCATCCAATAGGTGTGTTTGTGTCATTGGATGATCAATTAGGTCATTTTCGTCCTCCCTAGACTTATTCTTGTCCAATTAGGGTTTTTAACCAATCTTGTGCATCCAATAACTTTGTTTGTGTCATTGAATTAATATTTAGGTCATTTTCGTCCTCCCTAGGCGTATTCTTGTCCAATGAGGGTTTTTAACCAATCTTGTGCATCCAATAGGTGTGTTTGTGTCATTGGATGATCAATTAGGTTATTTTCGTCCTTCCTAGGCTTATTCTTGTCCAATTAGGGTTTTTTACCAATCTTGTGCATCCAATAAGTTCATTTGTGTCATTGGATTAACATTTAGGTCATTTTCGTCCTCCCTAGGCATATTCTTGTCCAATTAGGGTTTTTAATCAATCTTGTGCATCCAATAGGTGTGTTTGTGGCATTGGATGATCAATTAGGTCATTTTAGTCCTTTCTATGCTTATTCATGTCCAATTAGGGTTTTTAACCAATCTTGTGAATCCAATAAGTTCATTTTTGTCATTGGATGATCAATTAGGTCATTTTCGTCCTCCCTAGGCATATTCTTGTCCAACTAGGGTTTTTAACCAATCTTGTGCTTCCAATAGGTGTGTTTGTGTCATTGGATGATCAATTAGGTCATTTTCGTCCTCACTAGGCTTATTCTTGTCCAATTAGGGTTTTTTTACCAATCTTGTGCATCCAATAGGTGTGTTTGTGTCATTGGATGATCAATTAGGTCATTTTCGTCCTCCCTAGGCTTATTCTTGTCCAATTAGGGTTTTTAACCAATCTTGTGCATCCAATAAGTTCATTTGTGTCATTGGATTAACATTTAGGTCATTTTCGTCCTCCCTAGGCATATTCTTGTCCAATTAGGGTTTTTAACCAATCTTGTGCATCCAATAGGTGTGTTTGTGTCATTGGATGATCAATTAGGACATTTTCGTCCTTTCTATGCTTATTCTTGTCCAATTAGGGTTTTTAACCAATCTTGTGCATCCAATAAGTTCATTTGTGTCATTGGATGATCAATTAGGTCATTTTCGTCCTCCCTAGGCATATTCTTGTCCAACTAGGGTTTTTAACCAATCTTGTGCTTCGAATAGGTGTGTTTGTGTCATTGGATGATCAATTAGGTCATTTTCGTCCTCACTAGGCTTATTCTTGTCCAATTAGGGTTTTTAACCAATCTTGTGCATCCAATAGGTGTGTTTGTGTCATTGGATGATCAATTAGGTCATTTTCGTCCTCCCTAGGATATTCTTATCCAATTAGGGTTTTTAACCAATCTTGTGCATCCAATAGGTGTGTTTGTGTCATTGGATGATCAATTAGGTCATTTTCGTCCTTTCTATGCTTATTCTTGTCCAATTAGGGTTTTTAACCAATCTTGTGCATCCAATAATTTCATTTGTGTCATTGGATGATCAATTAGGTCATTTTCGTCCTCCCTAGGCATATTCTTGTCCAATTAGGGTTTTTAACCAATCTTGTGCATCCAATAGGTGTGTTTGTGTCATTGGATGATCAATTAGGTCATTTTCGTCCTTCCTAGGCTTATTCTTGTCCAATTAGGGTTTATAACCAATCTTGTGCATCCAATAAGTTCATTTGTGTCATTGGATTAACATTTAGGTCATTTTCGTCCTCCCTAGGCATATTCTTGTCCAATTAGGGTTTTTAACCAATCTTGTGCATCCAATAGGTGTGTTTGTGTCATTGGATGATCAATTAGGTCATTTTCGTCCTCCCTAGGCTTATTCTTGTCCAATTAAGGTTTTTAACCAATCTTGTGCATCCAATAAGTTCATTTGTGTCATTGGATTAACATTTAGGTCATATCCTTCCTCCCTAGCCATATTCTTGTCCAATTATGGTTTTTAACCAATCTTGTGCTTCCAATAGGTGTGTTTGTGTCATTGGATGATCGATTAGGTCATTTTCGTTCTCCCTAGGCTTATTCTTGTCCAATTAGGGTTTTTAACCAATCTTGTGCATCCAATAAGTTCATTTGTGTCATTGGATTACCATTTAGGTCATTTTCGTCCTCCCTAGGCATATTCTTGTCCAATTAGGGTTTTTAACCAATCTTGTGCTTCCAATAGGTGTGTTTGTGTCATTGGATGATCAATTAGGTCATTTTCGTCCTCCCTAGGCTTATTCTTGTCCAATTAGGGTTTTTAACCAATCTTGTGCATCCAATAAGTTCATTTGTGTCATTGGATGATCAATTAGGTCATTTTCGTCCTCCCTAGGTATATTCTTGTCCAACTAGGGTTTTTAACCAATCTTGTGCATCCAATAGATGTGTTTGTGTCTTTGGATCATCAATTAAGTCATTTTCGTCCTCCCAAGGCTTATTCTTGTCCAATTAGGGTTTTTAACCAATCTTGTGCATCCAATAGGTGTGTTTGTGTCATTGGATGATCAATTAGGTCATTTTCGTCCTCCCTAGGCATATTCTTGTCCAATTAGGGTTTTTAACCAATCTTGTGCATCCACTAAGTTTGTTTGTTTCATTGAATTAATATTTAGGTCATTTTCGTCCTCCCTAGGCATATTCTTGTCCAATTAGGGTTTTTAACCAATCTTGTGCATCCAATAGGTGTGTTTGTGTCATTGGATGATCAATTAGTTCATTTTCGTCCTACCTAGACTTATTCTTGTCAAATTAGGGTTTTTAATCAATCTTGTGCATCCAATAACTTTGTTTGTGTCATTGAATTAATATTTAGGTCATTTTCGTCCTCCCTAGGCATATTCTTGTCCAATTAGGGTTTTTTACCAATCTTGTGCATCCAATAGGTGTGTTTGTGTCATTGGATGATCAATTAGGTCATTTTCGTCCTCCCTAGGCATATTCTTGTCCAATTAGGGTTTTTAACCAATCTTGTGCATCCAATAGGTGTGTTTGTGTCATTGGATGATCAATTAGGTCATTTTCGTCCTCCCTAGGCTTATTCTTGTCCAATTAAGGTTTTTAACCAATCTTGTGCATCCCATAGGTGTGTTTGTGTCATTGGATGATCAATTAGGACATTTCTTTCCTCCCTAGGCATATTCTTGTCCAATTAGGGTTTTTAACCAATCTTGTGCATCCAATAGGTGTGTTTGTGTCATTGGATGATCAATTAGGTCATTTTCGTCCTCCCTAGGCTTATTCTTGTCCAATTAGGGTTTTTAACTAATCTTGTGCATCCAATAAGTTGAGTTGTTTCATTGGATTAACATTTAGGTCATTTTCGTCCTCCCTAGGCTTATTCTTGTCCAATTAGGGTTTTTAACCAATCTTGTGCATCCAATAAGTTCATTTGTGTCATTGGATTAACATTTAGATCATTTTCGTCCTCCCTAGGCATATTCTTGTCCAATTAGGGTTTTTAACCAATCTTGTGTATCCAATAGGTGTGTTTGTGTCATTGGACGATCAATTAGGTCATTTTCGTCCTCCCTAGGCTTATTCTTGTCCAATTAGGGTTTTTAACCAATCTTGTGCATCCAATAGGTGTGTTTGTGTCATTGGATGATCAATTAGGTCATTTTCGTCCTCCCTCGGCTTATTCTTGTCCAATTAGGGTTTTTAACTAATCTTGTGCATCCAATAAGTTCATTTGTGTCATTGGATGATCAATTAGGTCATTTTCGTCCTCCCTAGGCATATTCTTGTCCAACTAGGGTTTTTAACCAATCTTGTGCATCCAATAGGTGTGTTTGTGTCATTGGATGATCAATTAGGTCATTTTTGTCCTCCCTAGACATATTCTTGTCCAACTAGGGTTTTTAACCAATCTTGTGCATCCAATAGGTGTGTTTGTGTCATTGGATGATCAATTAGGTCATTTTCGTCCTCCCTAGGCTTATTCTTGTCAAATTAGGGTTTTTAACAAATCTTGTGCATCCAATAAGTTCATTTGTGTCATTGGATGATCAATTAGGTCATTTTCGTCCTCCCTAGGCATATTCTTGTCCAATTAGGGTTTTTAACCAATCTTGTGCATCCAATAGGTGTGTTTGTGTCATTGGATGATCAATTAGGTCATTTTCGTCCTTCGTAGGCGTATTCTTGTCCAATTAGGGTTTTTAACCAATCTTGTGCATCCAATAAGTTGAGTGGTGTCATTGGATTAACATTTAGGTCATTTTCATCCTCCCTAAGCTTTTTCTTGTCCAATTAGGGTTTTTAACGAATCTTGTGCATCCAATTGGTGTGTTTGTGTCATTGGATGATCAATTAGGTCATTTTCGTCCTCCCTAGGCTTATTCTTGTCCAATTAGGGTTTTTAACCAATCTTGTGCATCCAATAAGTTCATTAGTGTCATTGGATGATCAATTAGGTCATTTTCGTCCTCCCTATGCTTATTCTTGTCCAATTAGGGTTTTTAACCAATCTTGTGCATCCAATAGGTGTGTTTGTGTCATTGGATGATCAATTAGGTCATTTTCGTCCTCCCTAGGCTTCTTCTTGTCCAATTAGGGTTTTTAACCAATCTTGTGCATCCAATAAGTTCATTTGTGTCATTGGATTAACATTTAGGTCATATCCGTCCTCCCTAGGCATATTCTTGTCCAATTAGGGTTTTTAACCAATCTTGTGCATCCAATATGTGTGTTTGTGTCATTGGATGATCAATTAGGTCATTTTCGTCCTCCCTAGGCTTATTCTTGTCCAATTAGGGTTTTTAACCAATCTTGTGCATCCAATAGGTGTGTTTTTGTCATTGGATGATCAATTAGGTCATTTTCATCCTCCCTAGGCTTATTCTTGTCCAATTAGGGTTTTTAACCAATCTTGTGCATCCAATAGGTGTGTTTGTGTCATTGGATGATCAATTAGGTCATTTTTGTCCTCCCTAGGCTTATTCTTGTCCAATTAGGGTTTTTAACCAAGCTTGTGCATCCAATAGGTGTGTTTGTGTCATTGGATGATCAATTAGGTCATTTTCGTCCTCACTAGGCTTATTCTTGTCCAATTAGGGTTTTTAACCAATCTTGTGCATCCAATAGGTGTGTTTGTGTCATTGGATGATCAATTAGGTCATTTTCGTCCTCCCTAGGCTTATTCTTGTCCAATTAGGGTTTTTAACCAATCTTGTGCATCCAATAGGTGTGTTTGTGTCATTGGATGATCAATTAGGTCATTTTCGTCCTCCCTAGGCATATTCTTGTCCAATTAGGGTTTTTAACCAATCTTGTGCATCCAATAGGTGTGTTTGTGGCAATGGCTGATCAATTAGGTCATTTTCGTCCTCCCTAGGCTTATTCTTGTCCAATTAGGGTTTTTAACCAATCTAGTGCATCCAATAGGTGTGTTTTTGTCATTGGATGATCAATTAGGTCATTTTCGTCCTCCCTAGGCTTATTCTTGCCCAATTAGGGTTTTTAACCAATCTTGTGCATCCAATAAGTTCATTTGTGTCATTGGATTAACATTTAGGTCATTTTCGTCCTCCCTAGGCATATTCTTGTCCAATTAGGGTTTTTAACCAATCTTGTGCTTCCAATAGGTGTGTTTGTGTCATTGGATGATCACTTAGGTCATTTTCGTCCTCACTAGGCTTATTCTTGTCCAATTAGGGTTTTTAACCAATCTTGTGCATCCAATAGGTGTGTTTGTGTCATTGGATGATCAATTAGGTCATTTTTGTCCTCCCTAGGCTTATTCTTGTCCAATTAGGGTTTTTAACCAATCTTGTGCATCCAATAGGTGTGTTTGTGTCATTGGATGATCAATTAGGTCATTTTCGTCCTCCCTAGGCATATTCTTGTCCAATTAGGGTTTTTAACCAATCTTGTGCATCCAATAGGTGTGTTTGTGTCATTGGATGATCAATTAGGTCATTTTCGTCCTCCCTAGACTTATTCTTGTCCAATTAGGGTTTTTAACAAATCTTGTGCATCCAATATGTTCATTTGTGTCATTGGATGATCAATTAGGTCATTTTCGTCCTCCCTAGGCATATTCTTGTCCAAGTAGGGTTATTAACCATTCTTGTGCTTCCAATAGGTGTGTTAGTGTCATTTGATGATCAATTAGGTCATTTTCGTCCTCACTAGGCTTATTCTTGTCCAATTAGGGTTTTTAACCAATCTTGTGCATCCAATAGGTGTGTTTGTGTCATTGGATGATCAATTAGGTCATTTTCGTCCTCCCTAGGCATATTCTTGTCCAATTAGGGTTTTTAACCAATCTTGTGCATCCAATAGGTGTGTTTGTGTCATTGGATGATCAATTAGGTCATTTTCGTCCTCCCTAGGCATATTCTTGTCCAATTAGGGATTTAAACCGATCTTGTGCATCCAATAGGTGTGTTTGTTTCATTGGATGATCTATTAGGTCATTTTTGTCCTCCCTAGGCATATTCTTGTCCAATTAGGGTTTTTTAACCAATCTTGTGCATCCAATAAGTTGAGTTGTGTCATTGGATTAACATTTAGGTCATTTTCGTCCTCCCTAGGCTTATTCTTGTCCAATTAGGGTTTTTAACCAATCTTGTGCATCCAATAGGTGTGTTTGTGTCATTGGATGATCAATTAGGTCATTTTCGTCCTCCCTAGGCATATTCTTGTCCAATTAGGGTTTTTAACCAATCTTGTGCATCCAACAGGTGTGTTTGTGTCATTGGATGATCAATTAGGTCATTTTCGTCCTCCCGAGGCATATTCTTGTCCAATTAGGGTTTTTAGCGAATCTTGTGCATCCAATAGGTGTGTTTGTGTCATTGGATGATCAATTAGGTCATTTTCGTCCTCCGTAGGCTTATTGTTGCCCAATTAGGGTTTTTAACCAATCTTGTGCATCCAATAAGTTGAGTTGTGTCATTGGATTAACATTTAGGTCATTTTCGTCCTCCCTAGGTTTATTTTCTCCGATTAGGGTTTTTAACCAATCTTGTGCATCCAATAAGTTCATTTGTGTCATTGGATTAACATTTAGGTCATTTTCGTCCTCCCTAGGCATATTCTTGTCCAATTAGGGTTTTTAACCAATCTTGTGCATCCAACAGGTGTGTTTGTGTCATTGGATGATCAATTAGGTCATTTTCGTCCTCCCTAGGCATATTCTTGTCCAATTAGGGTTTTTAGCGAATCTTGTGCATCCAATAGGTGTGTTTGTGTCATTGGATGGTTAATTAGGTCATTTTCGTCCTCCGTAGGCTTATTCTTGCCCAATTAGGGTTTTTAACCAATCTTGTGCATCCAATAAGTTGAGTTGTGTCATTGGATTAACATTTAGGTCATTTTCGTCATCCCTAGGCTTATTTTCTCTGATTAGGGTTTTTAACCAATCTTATGCATCCAATAAGTTCATTTGTGTCATTGGATTAACATTTAGGTCATTTTCGTCCTCCGTAGGCATATTCTTGTCCAATTAGAGTTTTAGACCAATCTTGTGCATCCAATAGGTGTGTTTGTGTCATTGGATGATCAATTAGGTTATTTTCGTCCTCCCTAGGCTTATTCTTGTCCAATTAGGGTTTTTAACTAATCTTGTGCATCCAATAAGTTCATTTGTGTCATTCGAAGATCAATTAGGTCATTTTCGTCCTCCGTAGGCATATTCTTGTCCAATTAGGGTTTTTAACCAATATTGTGCTTCCAATAAGTTGAGTTGTGTCATTGGATTAACATTTAGGTCATTTTCGTCCTCCCTAGGCTTATTCTTGTCCAATTAGGGTTTTTAACCAATCTTGTGCATCCAATATGTTCATTTGTGTCATTGGATTAACATTTAGGTCATTTTCGTCCTCCTTAGGCATATTCTTGTCCAATTTGAGTTTTAGACCAATCTTGTGCATCCAATAGGTGTGTTTGTGTCATTGGATGATCAATTAGGTTATTTTCGTCCTCCCTAGGCTTATTCTTGTCCAATTAGGGTTTTGAACTAATCTTGTGCATCCAATACGTTCATTTGTGTCATTGGATGATCAATTAGGTCATTTTCGTCCTCCCTAGGCATATTCTTGTCCAATTAGGGTTTTTAACCAATCTTGTGCATCCAATAGGTGTGTTTGTGTCATTGGATGATCAATTAGGTCATTTTCGTCCTCCCTAGGCTTATTCTTGTCCCATTAGCGTTTTTAACCAATCTTGTGCATCCAATAAGTTTGTTTGTGTCATTGAATTAATATTTAGGTCATTTTCGTCCTCCTTAGGCATATTCTTGTCCAATTAGGGTTTTTAACCAATGTTGTGCATCCAATAAGTTCGTTTTTGTCATTGAATTAACATTTAGGTCATATTTGTCCTCCCTAGGCATATTCTTGTCCAATTAGGGTTTTTAACCAATCTTGTGCATCCAATAGGTGTGTTTGTGTTATTGGATGATCAATTAGGTCATTTTCGTCCTCCCTAGGCATATTCTTGTCCAATTAGGGTTTTTAACCAATCTTGTGCATCCAATAAGTTCATTTGTGTCATTGGATTAACATTTAGGTCATATCCGTCCTCCCTAGGCATATTTTTGTCCAATTAGGGTTTTTAACCAATCTTGTGCATCCAATAGGTGTGTGTCATTGGATGATCAATTAGGTCATTTTCGTCCTCCATAGGCTTATTCTTGTCCAATTAGGGTTTTTAACCAATCTTGTGCATCCAATAAGTTTGTTTGTGTCATTGAATTAATATTTAGGTCATTTTGGTCCTCCCTAGGCATATTCTTGTCCAATTAGGGTTTTTAACAAATCTTGTGCATTCAATAGGTGTGTTTGTGTCATTGGATGATCAATTAGGTTATTTTCGTCCTTCCTAGGCTTATTCTTGTCCAAATAGGATTTTTAACCAATCTTGTGCATCCAATAAGTTGAGTTGTGTCATTGGATTAACATTTAGGTCATTTTCATTCTCCCTAGGCTTATTCTTGTCCAATTAGGTTTTTAACCAATCTTGTGCATCCAATAAGTTCATTTGTGTCATTGGATTCACATTTAGGTCATTTTTGTCCTCTCTAGGCATATTCTTGTCCAATTAGGGTTTTTAACCAATCTTGTGCATCCAATAGGTGTGTTTATCTCATTGGATGATCAATTAGGTCACTTTGATCCTCCCTAGGCATATTCTTGTCCAATTAGGGTTTTTAACCAATCTTGTGCATCCAATAGGTGTGTTTGTGTCATTGGATGATCAATTAGGTCATTTTTGTCCTCCCTAGGCTTATTCTTGTCCAATTAGGGTTTTTAACAAATCTTGTGCATCCAATAAGTTCATTTGTGTCATTGGATGATCAATTAGGTCATTTTTGTCCTTCCTAGGCATATTCTTGTCCAACTAGGGTTTTTAACCAATCTTGTGCATCCAATAAGTTCATTTGTGTCATTGGATGATCAATTAGGTCATTTTCGTCCTCCCTAGGCATATTCTTGTCCAACTAGGGTTTTTAACCAATCTTGTGCATCCAATAGGTGTGTTTGTGTCATTGGATGATCAATTAGGTTATTTTCGTCCTCCCTAGGCTTATTCTTGTCCAATTAGAGTTTTTATCCAATCTTGTGCATCCAATAGGTGTGTTTGTGTCATTGGATGATCAATTAGGTCATTTTCGGCCTCCCTAGGCTTATTCTTGTCCAATTAGGGTTTTTAACCAATCTTGTGCATCCAATAGGTGTGTTTGTGTCATTGGATGATCAATTAGGTCATTTTCGTACTCCCTAGGCTTATTCTTGTCCAATTAGGGTTTTTAACCAATCTTGTGCATTCAATAGGTGTGTTTGTGTCGTTGGATGATCAATTAGGTCATTTTCGTCCTCCCTAGGCCTATTCTTGTCCAATTAGGGTTTTTAACCAATCTTGTGCCTCAAATAAGTTTGTTTGTGTGATTGAATTAATATTTAGGTCATTTTCGTCCTCCCTAGGCATATTCTTGTCCAATTAGGGTTTTTAACCAATCTTGTGCATCCAATAGGTGTGTTTGTGTCATTGGATGATCAATTAGGTCATTTTCGTACTCCCTAATCTTATTCTTGTCCAAATAGGGTTTTTAACCAATCTTGTGCATCCAATAAGTTCATTTGTGTCATTGGATTAACATTTAGGTCATTTTCGTCCTCCCTAGGCATATTCTTGTCCAATTAGGGTTTTTAACCAATCTTGTGCATCCAATAGGTGTGTTTGTGTCATTGGATGATCAATTAGGTCATTTTCGTCCTCCCTATGCTTATTCTTGTCCAATTAGGGTTTTTAACCAATCTTGTGCATCCAATAAGTTCATTTGTGTCATTGGACGATCAATTAGGTCATTTTCGTCCTCCCTAGGCATATTCTTGTCCAACTAGGGTTTTTAACCAGTCTTGTGCATCCAATAGGTGTGTTTGTGTCATTTGATGATCAATTAGGTCATTTTCGTCCTCCTTCGGCTTATTCTTGTCCAATTAGAGTTTTTAACCAATCTTGTGCATCCAATAGGTGTGTTTGTGTCATTGGATGATCAATTAGGTCATTTTCGTCCTCCTTAGGCTTATTCTTGTCCAATTAGGGTTTTTAACCAATCTTGTGCATCCAATACGTGTGTTTGTGTCATTGGATGATCAATTAGGTCATTTTCGTCCTCCCTAGGCTTATTCTTGTCCAATTAGGGTTTTTAACCAATCTTGTACATCTAATAAGTTCATTTGTGTCATTGGATTAACATTTAGGTCATTTTCGTCCTCCCTAGGCATATTCTTGTCCAATTAGGGTTTTTAACCCATCTTGTGCATCCAATAGGTGTGTTTGTGTCATTGGATGATCAATTAGGTCATTTTCGTCCTCCTTAGGCTTATTCTTGTCCAATTAAGGTTTTTAACCAATCTTGTGCATCCAATAGGTGTGTTTGTGTCATTGGATGATCAATTAGGTCATTTTCGTCCTCCCTAGGCATATTCTTGTCCAATTAGGGTTTTTAACCAATCTTGTGCATCCAATAGGTGTGTTTGTGTCATTGGATGATCAATTAGGTCATTTTCGTCCTCCATAGGCTTATTCTTGTCCAATTAGGGTTTTTGACCAATCTTGTGCATCAAATAAGTTCATTTGTGTCATTGGATGATCAATTAGGTCATTTTCGTCCTCCCTAGGCATATTCTTGTCCAATTAGGGTTTTTAACCAATCTTGTGCATCCAATAGGTGTGTTTGTGTCATTGGATGATCAATTAGGTCATTTTCGTCCTCCCTAGGCTTATTCTTGTCCAATTAGGGTTTTTAACCAATCTTGTGCATCCAATAATTTTGTTTGTGTCGTTGAATTTATATTTAGGTCATTTTCGTCCTCCCTAGGCATATTCTTGTCCAATTAGGGTTTTTAACCAATCTTGTGCTTCCAATAGGTGTGTTTGTGTCATTGGATGATCAATTAGGTCATTTTCGTCCTCACTAGGCTTATTCTTGTCCAATTAGGGTTTTTAACCAATCTTGTGCATCCAATAGGTGTGTTTGTGTCATTGGATGATCAATTAGGTCATTTTCGTCCTCCCTAGGCATATTCTTGTCCAATTAGGGTTTTTAACCAATCTTGTGCATCCAATAGGTGTGTTTGTGTCATTGGATGATC
This sequence comes from Cicer pinnatifidum, assembly GCA_037974775.1. NCBI lineage: Eukaryota > Viridiplantae > Streptophyta > Magnoliopsida > Fabales > Fabaceae > Cicer > Cicer pinnatifidum. The sequence continues at coordinate 308,093 of JBBPBR010001342.1, read as the reverse complement.
AATTAGGTCATTTTCGTCCTCCCTAGGCTTATTCTTGTCCATTTAGGGTTTTTAACCAATCTTGTGCATCCTATAGGTGTGTTTGTGTCATTGGATGATCAATTAGGTCATTTTCGTCCTCCCTAGGCTTATTCTTGTCCAATTAGGGTTTTTAACCAATCTTGTGCATCCAATAGGTGTGTTTGTGTCATTGGATGATCAATTAGGTCATTTTCGTCCTCCCTAGGCTTATTCTAGTCCAATTAGGGTTTTTAACCGATCTTGTGCATCCAATAGTTGTGTTTGTGTCATTGGATGATCAATTAGGTCATTTTCGTCCTCCCTAGGCATATTCTTGTCCAATTAGGGTTTTTAACCAATCTTGTGCATCCAATAGGTGTGTTTGTGTCATTGGATGATCAATTAGGTCATTTTCGTCCTCCCTAGGCATATTCTTGTCCAATTAGGGTTTTTAACCAATTTTGTGCATCAAATAGGTGTGTTTGTGTCATTGGATGATCAATTAGGTCATTTTCGTCCTTCCTAGGCATATTCTTGTCCAATTAGGGTTTTTAACCAATCTTGTGCATCCAATAGGTGTGTTTGTGTCATTGGATGATCAATTAGGTCATTTTTGTCCTCCCTAGGCTTATTCTTGTCCAATTAGGGTTTTTAACAAATCTTGTGCATCCAATAAGTTCATTTGTGTCATTGGATGATCATATAGGTCATTTTCGTCCTCCCTAGGCATATTCTTGTTTAACTAGGGTTTTTAACCAATCTTGTGCATCCAATAAGTTCATTTGTGTCATTGGATGATCAATTAGGTCATTTTCGTCCTCCCTAGGCATATTCTTGTCCAACTAGGGTTTTTAACCAATCTTGTGCATCCAATAGGTGTGTTTGTGTCATTGGATGATCAATTAGGTCATTTTCGTCCTCCCTAGGCTTATTCTTGTCCAATTAGGGTTTTTAACCAATCTTGTGCATCCAATAGGTGTGTTTGTGTCATTGAATGATCAATTAGGTTATTTTCGTCCTCCCTAGGCTAATTCTTGTCCAATTAGGGTTTTTAACCAATCTTGTGCATCCAATAAGTTGAGTTGTGTCATTGGATTAACATTTAAGTCATTTTCGTCCTCCCTAGGCATATTCTTGTCCAATTAGGGTTTTTAACCAATCTTGTGCTTCCAATAGGTGTGTATGTGTCATTGGATGATCAATTGGGTCATTTTCGTCCTCCCTAGGCTTATTCTTGTCCAATTAGGGTTTTTAACAAATCTTGTGCATCCAATAAGTTCATTTGTGTCAATGGATGATCAATTAGGTCATTTTCGTCCTCCCTAGGCATATTCTTGTCCAACTAGGGTTTTTAACCAATCTTGTGCATCCAATAAGTTCATTTGTGTCATTGGATGATCAATTAGGTCATTTTCGTCCTCCCTAGGCATATTCTTGTCCAACTAGGGTTTTTAACCAATCTTGTGCATCCAATAGGTGTGTTTGTGTCATTGGATGATCAATTAGGTTATTTTCGTCCTCCCTAGGCTAATTCTTGTCCAATTAGGGTTTTTAACCAATCTGGTGCATCCAATAAGTTGAGTTGTTTCATTGGATTAACATTTAGGTCATTTTCGTCCTCCCTAGGCATATTCTTGTCCAATTAGGGTTTTTAACCAATCTTGTGCATCCAATAGGTGTGTTTGTGTCATTGGATGATCAATTGGGTCATTTTTGTCCTCCCTAGGCTTATTCATGTCCAATTAGGGTTTTTAACAAATCTTGTGCATCCAATAAGTTCATTTGTGTCATTGGATGATCAATTAGGTCATTTTCGTCCTCCCTAGGCATATTCTTGTCCAACTAGGGTTTTTAACCAATCTTGTGCATCCAATACGTGTGTTTGTGTCATTGGATGATCAATTAGGTCATTTTCGTCCTCCCTAGGCTTATTCTTGTCCAATTAGGGTTTTTAACCAATCTTGTGCATCCAATAGGTGTGTTTGTGTCATTGGATGATCAATTAGGTCATTTTTGTTTTCCCTAGGCTTATTTTGGTCCAATTAAGGTTTTTAACCAATCTTGTTCATCCAATAGGTGTTTTTGTGTCATTGGATGATCAATTAGGTCATTTTCGTCCTCCCTAGACTTATTCTTGTCCAATTACGGTTTTTAACCAATCTTGTGCATCGAATAACTTTGTTTGTTTCATTGAATTAATATTTAGGTCATTTTCGTCCTCCCTAGGCATATTCTTATCCAATTAGGGTTTTTAACCAATCTTGTGCATCCAATAAGTGTGTTTGTGTCATTGGATGATCAATTAGGTCATTTTCGTCCTCCCTAGGCTTTTTCTTGTCCAATTAGGGTTTTTAACAAATCTTGTGCATCCAATAAGTTCATTTGTGTCATTGGATGATCAATTAGGTCATTTTCGTCCTCCCTAGGCATATTCTTGTCCAACTAGGGTTTTTAACCAATCTTGTGCATCCAATAAGTTCATTTGTGTCATTGGATGATCAATTAGGTCATTTTCGTCCTCCCTAGGCATATTCTTGTCCAACTAGGGTTTTTAACCAATCTTGTGCATCCAATAGGTGTGTTTGTGTCATTGGATAATTAATTAGGTCATTTTCGTCCTCCCTAGGATTATTCTTGTCCAATTAGGGTTTTTAACCAATCTTGTGCATCCAATAGGTGTGTTTGTGTCCTTGGATGATAAATTAGGTCATTTTCGTCCTCCCTAGGCTTATTCTTGTCCAATTAGGGTTTTTAACCAATCTTGTGCATCCAATAGGTGTGTTTGTGTCATTGGATGATCAATTAGGTCATTTTTGTCCTCCCTAGGCTTATTCTTGTCCAATTAGGATTTTTAACCAATCTTGAGCATCCAATAAGTTTGTTTGTTTCATTGAATTAATATTTAGGTCATTTTCGTCCTCCCTAGGCATATTCTTGTCCAATTAGGGTTTTTAACCAATCTTGTGCATCCAATAAGTTTGTTTGTGTCATTGAATGATCAATTAGGTCATTTACGTCCTCCCTAGGAATATTCTGGCATATTGTTCTCCAATTAGGGTTTTTAACCAATCTTGTGCATCCAATAGGTGTGTTTGTGTCATTGGATGATCAATTAGGTCATTTTCGTCCTCCCTAGGCTTATTCTTGTCCAATTAGGGTTTTTAACCAATCTTGTGCATCCAATAGGTGTGTTTGTGTCATTGGATGATCAATTAGGTCATTTTCGTCCTCCGAAGGCATATTCTTGTCTAATTAGGGTTTTTAACGAATCTTGTGCATCCAATAGGTGTGTTTGTGTCATTGGATGATCAATTAGGTCATTTTCGTCCTCGCTAGGCTTATTCTTGTCCAATTAGGGTTTTTAACCAATCTTGTGCATCCAATAAGTTGAGTTGTGTCATTGGATTAACATTTAGGTCATTTTCGTCCTCCCTAGGCTTATTCTTGTCCAATTAGGGTTTTTAACCAATCTTGTGCATCCAATAGGTGTGTTTGTGTCATTGGATGATCAATTAGGTCATTTTCGTCCTCCCTAGGCTTATTCTTGTCCAATTAGGGTTTTTAACCAATCTTGTGCATCCAATAGGCGTGTTTTTGTCATTGGATGATTAATTAGGTCATTTTCGTCCTCCCTAGGCTTTTTCTTATCCAATTAGGGTTTTTAACCATTCTTGTGCATCCAATAAGTTCATTTATGTCATTGGATTAACATTTAGCTCATTTTCGTCCTCCCTAGGCATATTCTTGTCCAATTAGGGTTTTTAACCAATCTTGTGCAACCAATAGGTGTGTTTGTGTCATTGGATGATCAATTAGGTTATTTTCGTCCTCCCTAGGCATATTCTTGTCCAATTAGGGTTTTTAACCAATCTTGTGCATCCAATAGGTGTGTTTGTGTCATTGGATGATCAATTAGGTCGTTTTCGTCCTCCCTAGGCTTATTCTTGTCCAATTAGGGTTTTTAACGAATCTTGTTCATCCGATAAGTTTGTTTGTGTCATTGAATTAATATTTAGGTCATTTTCGTCCTCCCTAGGCCTATTCTTTTCCAATGAGGGTTTTTAACCAATCTTGTGCATCCAATAGGTGTGTTTGTGTCATTGGATGATCAATTAGGTCATTTTCGTCCTCCCTAGGCTTATTCTTGTCCAATTAGGGTTTTTAACCAATCTTGTGCATCCAATAACTTTGTTTGTGTCATTGAATTAATATTTAGGTCATTTTAGTCCTCCCACGGCATATTCTTGTCCAACTAGGGTTTTTAACCAATCTTGTGCATCCAATAGGTGTGTTTGTGTCATTGGATGATCAATTAGGTCATTTTCGTCCTCCCTAGGCTTATTCTTGTCCAATTAGGGTTTTTAACCAATCTTGTGCATCCAATAAGTTCATTTGTGTCATTGGATTAACATATAGGTCATTTTCGTCCTCCCTAGGCATATTCTTGTCCAATTAGGGTTTTTAACCAATCTTGTGCATCCAATAGGTGTGTTTGTGTCATTGGATGATCAATTAGGACATTTTCGTCCTTTCTATGCTTATTCTTGTCCAATTAGGGTTTTTAACCAATCTTGTGCATCCAATAAGTTCATTTGTGTCATTGGATGATCAATTAGGTCATTTTCGTCCTCCCTAGGCATATTCTTGTCCAACTAGGGTTTTTAACCAATCTCGTGCATCCAATAGGTGTGTTTGTGTCATTGGATGATCAATTAGGTCATTTTCGTCCTCCCTAGGCTTATTCTTGTCCAATTAGGGTTTTTAACCAATCTTGTGCATCCAATAGGTGTGTTTGTGTCATTGGATGATCAATTAGGTCATTTTTCGTCCTCCCTAAGCTTATTCTTGTCCAATTAGGGTTTTTAACCAATCTTATGCATCCAATAGGTGTGTTTGTGTCATTGGATGATCAATTAGGTCATTTTCGTCCTCCCTAGGCTTATTCTTGTCCAATTAGGGTTTTTAACCAATCTTGTGCATCCAATAGGTGTGTTTGTGTCATTGGATGATCAATTAGGTCATTTTCGTCCTCCCTAGGCTTATTCTTGTCCAATTAGGGTTTTTAACCAATCTTGTGCATCCAATAGGTGTGTTTGTGTCATTGGATGATCAATTAGGTCATTTTTGTCCTCCTTAGGCTTATTTTTGTCCAATTAGTGTTTTTAACCAATCTTGTGCATCCAATAAGTTCATTTGTGTCATTGGATGATCAATTAGGTCATTTTCGTCCTCCCTAGGCATATTCTTGTCCAACTAGGGTTTTTAACCAATCTTGTGCATCCAATAGGTGTGTTTGTGTCATTGGATGATCAATTAGGTCATTTTCGTCCTCCCTAGGCTTAATCTTGTCCAATAAGGGTTTTTAACCAATCTTGTGCATCCAATAAGTTCATTTGTGTCATTGGATGATCAATTAGGTCATTTTCGTCCTCCCTAGGCATATTCTTGTCCAACTAGGGTTTTTAACCAATCTTGTGCATCCAATAGGTGTGTTTGTGTCATTGGATGATCAATTAGGTCATTTTCGTCCTCCCTAGGCTTATTCTTATCAAATTAGGATTTTTAACCAATCTTGTGCATCCAATAAGTTCATTTGTGTCATTGGATTAACATTTAGGTCATTTTCGTCCTCCCTAGGCATATTCTTGTCCAATTAGGGTTTTTAACCAATCTTGTGCATCCAATAGGTGTGTTTGTGTCATTGGATGATCAAATAGGTCATTTTCGTCCTCCCTAGGCATATTCTTGTCCAACTAGGGTTTTCAACCAATCTTGTGCATCGAATAGGTGTTTTTGTGTCATTGGATGATCAATTAGGTCATTATCGTCCTCCCTAGGCTTATTCTTGTCCAATTAGGGTTTTTAACCAATCTTGTGCATCCAATAAGTTCATCTGTGTCATTGGATGATCAATTTGGTCATTATCATCCTCCCTAGGCTTATTCTTGTCCAATTAGGGTTTTTAACCAATCTTGTGCATCCAATAAGTTCATTTGTGTCATTGGATTAACAATTAGGTCATTTTCGTCCTCCCTAGGCATATTCTTGCCCAATTAGGGTTTTTAACCAATCTTGTCCATCCAATAAGTTCATTTGTGTCATTGGATTAACATTTAGGTCATTTTCGTCCTCCCTAGGCTTATTCTTGTCCAATTAGGGTTTTTAACCAATCTGGTGCATCCAATAAGTTTGTTTGTGTCATTGGATGATCAATTAGGTCATTTTTGTCCTCCCTAGGCATATTCTTGTCCAACTAGGGTTTTTAACCAATCTTGTGCATCCAATAGGTGTGTTTGTGTCATTGGATGATCAATTAGGTCATTTTCGTCCTCCCTAGGCTTATTCTTGTCCAATTAGGGTTTTTAACCAATCTTGTGCATCGAATAGGTGTGTTTGTGTCATTGGATGATCAATTAGGTCATTTTCGTCCTCACTAGGCTTATTCTTGTCCAATTAGGGTTTTTAACCAATCTTGTGCATCCAATAGGTGTGTTTGTGTCATTGGATGATCAGTTAGGTCATTTTCGTCCTCCCTAGGCTTATTCTTGTCAAATAAGGGTTTTTAACTAATCTTGTGCATCCAATAAGTTCATTTGTGTCATTGGATGATCAATTAGGTCATTTTCGTCCTCCCTAGGCATATTCTTGTCCAACTAGGGTTTTAAACCAATCTTGTGCATCTAATAGGTGTGTTTGTGTCATTGGATGATCAATTAGGTCATTTTCGTCCTCCCTAGGCTTATTCTTGTCCAATTAGGGTTTTTAACCAATCTTGTGCATCCAATAGGTGTGTTTGTGTCATTGGATGATCAATTAGTTCATTTTCGTCCTCCCTAGGCTTATTCTTGTCCAATTTGGGTTTTTAACCTATCTTGTGCATCCAATAACTTTGTTTGTGTCATTGAATTAATATTTAGGTCATTTTCGTCCTCCCTAGGCATATTCTTGTCCAATTACGGTTTTTAACCAATCTTGTGCATCCAATAGGTGTGTTTGTGTCATTGGATGATCAATTAGGTCATTTTCGTCCTCCCTAGGCTTATCCTTGTCCAATTAGGGTTTTTAACCAATCTTGTGCATCCAATAAGTTCATTTGTGTCATTGGATTAACATTTAGGTCATTTTCGTCCTCCCTAGGCATATTCTTGTCCAATTAGGGTTTTTAACCAATCTTGTGCATCCAATAGGTGTGTTTGTGTCATTGGATGATCAATTAGGTTACTTTGATCCTCCCTAGGCTTATTCTTGTCCAATTAGGGTTTTTAACCAATCACCTGCATCCAATAAGTTCATTTGTGTCATTGGATTAACATTTAGGTCATTTTCGTCCTCCCTAGGCATATTCTTGTCCAATTAGGGTTTTTAACCAATCTTGTGCATCCAATAGGTGTGTTTGTGTCATTGGATGATCAATTAGGTCATTTTCGTCCTCCCTAGGCTTATTCTTGTCCAATTAGGGTTTTTAACCAATCTTGTGCATCCAATAACTTTGTTTGTGTCATTGAATTAATATTTAGGTAATTTTCCTCCTCCCTAGGCATATTCTTGTCCAATTAGGGTTTTTAACCAGTCTTGTGCGTCCAATAGGTGTGTTTGTGTCATAGAATGATCAATTAGGTCATTTTCGTCCTCCAAAGGCTTATTCTTGTCCAATTAGGGTTTTTAACCAATCTTGTGCATCCAATAAGTTCATTTGTGTCATTGGATTAACATTTAGGTCATTTTCGTCCTCCCTAGGCATATTCTTGTCCAATTAGGGTTTTTAACCAATCTTGTGCATCCAATAGGTGTGTTTGTGTCATTGGATGATCAATTAGGTCATTTTCGTCCTCCCTAGGCTTATTCTTGTCCAATTAGGGTTTTTAACCAATCTTGTGCATCCAATAAGTTCATTAGTGTCATTGGATGATCACTAAGGTCATTTTCGTCCTCCCTATGCATGTTCTTGTCCAACTAGGGTTTTTAACCAATCTTGTGCATCCAATAGGTGTGTTTGTGTCATTGGATGATCAATTAGGTCATTTTCGTCCTCCCTAGGCTTATTCTTGTCCAATTAGGGTTTTTAACCAATCTTGTGCATCCAATAAGTTCATTTGTGTTATTGGATGATCAATTAGGTCATTTTCGTCCTCCCTAGTCATATTCTTGTCCAACTAGGGTTTTTAACCAATCTTGTGCATCCAATAGGTGTGTTTGTGTCATTGGATGATCAATTAGGTCATTTTCGTCCTCCCTAGGCTTATTCTTGTCCAATTAGGGTTTTTAACCAATCTTGTGCATCCAATAAGTTCATTTGTGTCATTGGATTAACATTTAGGTCATTTTCGTCCTCCCTTAGGCATATTCTTGTCCAATTAGGGTTTTTAACCAATCTTGTGCATCCAATAGGTGTGTTTGTGTCATTGGATGATCAATTAGGTCATTTTCGTCCTCCCTATGCATATTCTTGTCCAATTAGGGTTTTTAATCTATCTTGTGCATCCAATAAGTTTGTTTGTTTCATTGAATAAATATTTAGGTCATTTTCGTCCTCCCTGGGCATATTCTTGTCCAATTAGGGTTTTTAACCAATCTTGTGCATCCAATAGGTGTGTTTGTGTCATTGGATGATCAATTAGGTCATTTTCGTCCTCCCTAGGCTTATTCTTGTCCAATTAGGGTTTTTAACCAATCTTGTGCATCCAATAGGTGTGTTTGTGTCATTGGATGATCAATTAGGTCATTTTCGTCCTCCCTAGGCTTTTTCTTGTCCAATTAGGGTTTTTAACCAATCTTGTGCATCCAATAGGTTTGTTTGTGTCATTGGATGATCAATTAGGTCATTTTCGTCCTCCCTAGGCTTATTCTTGTCCAATTAGGGTTTTTAACAAATCTTGTGCATCCAATAAGTTCATTTGTGTCATTGGATGATCAATTAGGTCATTTTCGTCCTCCCTAGGCATATTCTTGTCCAACTAGGGTTTTTAACCAATCTTGTGCATCCAATAAGTTCATTTGTGTCATTGGATGATCAATTAGGTCATTTTCGTCCTCCCTAGGCATATTCTTGTCCAACTAGGGTTTTTAACCAATCTTGTGCATCCAATAGGTGTGTTTGTGTCATTGGATGATCAATTAGGTCATTTTCGTCCTCCCTAGGCTTATTCTTGTCCAATTAGGGTTTTTAACCAATCTTGTGCATCCAATAGGTGTGTTTGTGTAATTGGATGATCAATTAGGTCATTTTCGTCCTCCCAAGGCTTATTCTTGCCCAATTAGGGTTTTAAACCAATCTTGTGCATCCAATAAGCTGAGTTGTGTCATTGGATTAGCATTTAGGTCATTTTCGTCCTCCCTAGGCTTATTCTTGTCCAATTAGGATTTTTAACCAATCTTGTGCATCCCATAAGTTCGTTTGTGTCATTGGATTAACATTTAGGTCATTTTCGTCCTCCCTAGGCATATTCTTGTCCAATTAGGGTTTTTAACCAATCTTGTGCATCCAATAGGTGTGTTTGTGTCATTGGATGATCAATTAGGTCATTTTAGTCCTTTCTATGCTTATTCTTGTCCAATTAGGGTTTTTAACCAATCTTGTGAATCCAATAAGTTCATTTTTGTCATTGGATGATCAATTAGGTCATTTTCGTCCTCCCTAGGCATATTCTTGTCCAACTAGGGTTTTTAACCAATCTTGTGCTTCCAATAGGTGTGTTTGTGTCATTGGATGATCAATTAGGTCATTTTCGTCCTCACTAGGCTTATTCTTGCCCAATTAGGGTTTTTAACCAATCTTGTGCATCCAATAGGTGTGTTTGTGTCATTGGATGATCAATTAGGTCATTTTTGTCCTCCCTAGGCTTATTCTTGTCCAATTAAGGTTTTTAACCAATCTTGTGCATCCAATAGGTGTTTTTGTGTCATTGGATGATCAATTAGGTCATTTTCGTCCTCCCTAGACTTATTCTTGTCCAATTACGGTTTTTAACCAATCTTGTGCATCCAATAACTTTGTTTGTTTCATTGAATTAATATTTAGGTCATTTTCGTCCTCCCTAGGCATATTCTTATCCAATTAGGGTTTTTAACCAATCTTGTGCATCCAATATGTGTGTTTATGTCATTGGATGATCAATTAGGTCATTTTCGTCCTCCCTAGGCTTATTCTTGTCCAATTAGGGTTTTTAACAAATCTTGTGCATCCAATAAGTTCATTTGTGTCATTGGATGATCAATTAGGTCATTTTCGTCCTCCCTAGGCATATTCTTGTCCAACTAGGGTTTTTAACCAATCTTGTGCATCCAATAGGTGTGTTTGTGTCATTGGATGATCAATTAGGTCATTTTCGTCCTCCCTAGACTTATTCTTGTCCAATTAGGGTTTTTAACCAATCTTGTGCATCCAATAACTTTGTTTGTGTCATTGAATTAATATTTAGGTCATTTTCGTCCTCCCTAGGCGTATTCTTGTCCAATGAGGGTTTTTAACCAATCTTGTGCATCCAATAGGTGTGTTTGTGTCATTGGATGATCAATTAGGTTATTTTCGTCCTTCCTAGGCTTATTCTTGTCCAATTAGGGTTTTTAACCAATCTTGTGCATCCAATAAGTTCATTTGTGTCATTGGATTAACATTTAGGTCATTTTCGTCCTCCCTACGCATATTCTTGTCCAATTAGGGTTTTTAACCAATCTTGTGCATCCAATAGGTGTGCTTGTGTCATTGGATGATCAATTAGGTCATTTTCGTCCTCCCTAGGCTTATTCTTGTCCAATTAGGGTTTTTAACCAATCTTGTGCATCCAATAGGTGTGTTTGTGTCATTGGATGATCAATTACGTCATTTTCGTCCTCCCTAGGCTTATTCTTGTCCAATTAGGGTTTTTAACCAATCTTGTGCATCCAATATCATTGTTTGTGTCATTGAATTAATATTTAGGTCATTTTCGTCCTCCCTAGGCATATTCTTGTCCAATTAGGGTTTTTAACCAATCTTGTGCATCCAATAGGTGTGTTTGTGTTATTGGATGATCAATTAGGTCATTTTCGTCCTCCCTATGCATATTCTTGTCCAATTAGGGTTTTTAACCAATCTTGTGCATCCAATAAGTTCATTTGTGTCATTGGATTAACATTTAGGTCATATCCGTCCTCCCTAGGCATATTCTTGTCCAATTAGGGTTTTTAACCAATCTTGTGCATCCAATATGTGTGTTTGTGTCATTGGATGATCAATTAGGTCATTTTCGTCCTCCCTAGGCTTATTCTTGTCCAATTAGGGTTTTTAACAAATCTTGTGCATCCAATAAGTTCATTTGTGTCATTGGATGATCAATTAGGTCATTTTCGTCTTCCCTAGGCATATTCTTGTCCAACTAGGGTTTTTAACCAATCTTGTGCATCCAATAGGTGTGTTTGTGTCATTGGATGATCAATTAGGTCATTTTCGTCCTCCCTAGACTTATTCTTGTCCAATTAGGGTTTTTAACCAATCTTGTGCATCCAATAACTTTGTTTGTGTCATTGAATTAATATTTAGGTCATTTTCGTCCTCTAGGCGTATTCTTGTCCAATGAGGGTTTTTAACCAATCTTGTGCATCCAATAGGTGTGTTTGTGTCATTGGATGATCAATTAGGTTATTTTCGTCCTTCCTAGGCTTATTCTTGTCCAACTAGGGTTTTTAACCAATCTTGTGCATCCAATAAGTTCATTTGTGTCATTGGATTAACATTTAGGTCATTTTCGTCCTCCCTAGGCATATTCTTGTCCAATTAGGGTTTTTAACCAATCTTGTGCATCCAATAGGTGTGTTTGTGTCATTGGATGATCAATTAGGTCATTTTAGTCCTTTCTACGCTTATTCTTGTACAATTAGGGTTTTTAACCAATCTTGTGAATCCAATAAGTTCATTTTTGTCATTGGATGATCAATTAGGTCATTTACGTCCTCCATAGGCATATTCTTGTCCAACTAGGGTTTTTAACCAATCTTGTGCTTCCAATAGGTGTGTTTGTGTCATTGGATGATCAATTAGGTCATTTTCGTCCTCACTAGGATTATTCTTGTCCAATTAGGGTTTTTAACCAATCTTGTGCATCCAATAGGTGTGTTTGTGTCATTGGATGATCAATTAGGTCATTTTCGTCCTCCCTAGGCTTATTCTTGTCCAATTAGGGTTTTTAACCAATCTTGTGCATCCAATAAGTTCATTTGAGTCATTGGATGATCAATTAGGTCATTTTCGTCCTCCCTAGGCATATTCTTGTCCAACTATGGTTTTAAACCAATCTTGTGCATCTAATAGGTGTGTTTGTGTCATTGGATGATCAATTAGGTCATTTTCGTCCTCCCTAGGCTTATTCTTGCCAATTAGGGTTTTTAACCAAGCTTGTTCATCCAATAGGTGTGTTTGTGTCATTGGATGATCAATTAGGTCATTTTCGTCCTCCCTAGGCTTATTCTTGTCCAATTAGGGTTTTTAACCAATCTTGTGCATCCAATAGGTGTGTTTGTGTCATTGGATGATCAATTACGTCATTTTCGTCCTCCCTAGGCTTATTCTTGTCCAATTAGGGTTTTTAACCAATCTTGTGCATCCAATAAGTTCATTTGAGTCATTGGATGATCAATTAGGTCATTTTCGTCCTCCCTAGGCATATTCTTGTCCAACTATGGTTTTAAACCAATCTTGTGCATCTAATAGGTGTGTTTGTGTCATTGGATGATCAATTAGGTCATTTTCGTCCTCCCTAGGCTTATCCTTGTCCAATTAGGGTTTTTAACCAAGCTTGTTCATCCAATAGGTGTGTTTGTGTCATTGGATGATCAATTAGGTCATTTTCGTCCTCCCTAGGCTTATTCTTGTCCAATTAGGGTTTTTAACCAATCTTGTGTATCCAATAGGTGTGTTTGTGTCATTGGATTATCAATTAGGTCATTTTCGTCCTCCTTAGGCTTATTCTTGTCCAATTAGGGTTTTTAACCAATCTTGTGCATCCAATAACTTTGTTTGTGTCATTGAATTAATATTTAGGTCATTTTCGTCCTCCCTAGGCATATTCTTGTCCAATTAGGGTTTTTAACCAATCTTGTGCATCCAATAGGTGTGTTTGTGTTATTGGATGATCAATTAGGTCATTTTCGTCCTCCCTAGGCTTATTATTGTCCAATTAGGTTTTTTTAACCAATCTTGTGCATCCAATATGTGTGTTTGTGTCATTGGATGATCAATTAGGTCATTTTCGTCCTCCCTAGGCTTATTCTTGTCCAATTAGGGTTTTTAACAAATCTTGTGCATCCAATAAGTTCATTTGTGTCATTGGATGATCAATTAGGTCATTTTCGTCTTCCCTAGGCATATTCTTGTCCAACTAGGGTTTTTAACCAATCTTGTGCATCCAATAAGTTCATTTGTGTCATTGGATGATCAATTAGGTCATTTTCGCCCTCCCTAGGCATATTCTTGTCCAACTATGGTTTTTAACCAATCTTGTGCATCCAATAGGTGTGTTTGTGTCATTGGATGATCAATTAGGTCATTTTCGTCCTCCCTAGGCTTATTCTTGTCCAATTATGGTTTTTAACCAATCTTGTGCATCCAATAGGTGTGTTTGTGTCATTGGATGATCAATTAGGTAATTTTTAGCCTCCCTAGGCTTATTCTTGTCCAATTAGGGTTTTTAACCAATCTTGTGCATCCAATAGGTGTGTTTGTGTCATTGGATGATCAATTAGGTCATTTTCGTCCTCCCTAGGCTTATTCTTGTCCAATTAGGGTTTTTAACCAATCTTGTGCATCCAATAGGTGTGTTTGTGCAATTGGATGATCAATTAGGTCATTTTCATCCTACCTAGACTTATTCTTGTCAAATTAGGGTTTTTAATCAATCTTGTGCATCCAATAACTTTGTTTGTGTTATTGAATTAATATTTAGGTCATTTTCGTCCTCCCTAGGCATATTCTTGTCCAATTAGGGTTTTTAACCAATCTTGTGCATCCAATAGGTGTGTTTGTGTCATTGGATGATCAATTAGGTTATTTTCGTCCTTCCTAGGATTACTCTTGTCCAATTAAGGTTTTTAACCAATGTTGTGCATCCAATAAGTTCATTTGTGTCATTGGATTAACATTTAGGTCTTTTTCGTCCTCCCTAGACATATTCTTGTCCAATTAGGGTTTTTAACCAATCTTGTGCATCCAATAACTTTGTTTGTGTCATTGAATTAATATTTAGGTCATTTTCGTCCTCCCTAGGCATATTCTTGTCCAATTAGGGTTTTTAACCAATCTTGTGCATCCAATAGATGTATTTGTGTCATTGGATGATCAATTAGGTCATTTTCGTCCTCCCTAGGCATATTCTTGTCCAATTAGGGTTTTTAACCAATCTTGTGCATCCAATAGGTGTGTTTGTGTCATTGGATGATCATTTAGGTCATTTTCGTCCTCCCTAGGTATATTCTTATCCAATTAGGGTTTTTATCCAATCTTGTGCATCCAATAGGTGTGTTTGTGTCATTGGATGATCAATTAGGTCATTTTCGTCCTTTCTATGCTTATTCTTGTCCAATTAGGGTTTTTAACCAATCTTGTGCATCCAATAAGTTCATTTGTGTCATTGGATGATCAATTAGGTCATTTTCGTCCTCCCTAGGTATATTCTTGTCCAACTAGGGTTTTTAACCAATCTTGTGCTTCCAATAGGTGCGTTTGTGTCATTGGATGATCAATTAGGTCATTTTCGTCCTCCCTAGGCTTATTCTTGTCCAATTAGGGTTTTTAACAAATCTTGTGCATCCAATAAGTTCATTTGTGTCATTGGATGATCAATTAGGTCATTTTCGCCCCCCCTAGGCTTATTCTTGTCCAATTAGGGTTTTTAACCAATCTTGTGCATCCAATTGGTGTGTTTGTGTCATTGGATGATCAATTAGGTCATTTTCATCCTCCCTAGGCTTATTCTTGTCCAATTAGGGTTTTTAACCAATCTTGTGCATCCAATAGGTGTGTTTGTGTCATTGGATGATCAATTAGGTCATTTTCGTCCTCCCTAGGCTTATTCTTGCCCAATTAGGGTTTTTAACTAATCTTGTGCATCCAATAGGTGTGTTTGTGTCATTGGATGATCAATTAGGTCATTTTCGTCCTCCCTAGGCTTATTCTTGTCCAATTAGGGTTTTTAACCAATCTTGTGCATCCAACAAGTTTGTTTATGTCATTGAATTAATATTTAGGTCATTTTCGTCCTCCCTAGGCATATTCTTGTCCAATTAGGGTTTTTAACCAATCTTATGCATCCAATAGGTGTGTTTGTGTCATTGGATGATCAATTAGGTCATTTTCTTCCTCCCTAGGCTTATTCTTGTCCAATTAGGGTTTTTAACCAATCTTGTGCATCCAATAGGTGTGTTTGTGTCATTGGATGATCATTTAGGTCATTTTCGTCCTCCCTAGGCATATTCTTGTCCAATTAGGGTTTTTAACCAATCTTGTGCATCCAATAGGTGTGTTTGTGTCATTGGATGATCACTTAGGTCATTTTCGTCCTCCCTAGGCTTATTCTTGTCCAATTAGGGTTTTTAACAAATCTTGTGCATCCAATAACTTTGTTTGTATCATTTAATTAATATTTAGGTTATTTTGTCCTCCCTAGGCTTATTCTTGTCCAATTAAGGTTTTTAACCAATCTTGTGCATCCAATATGTGTGTTTGTGTCATTGGATGATCAATTAGGTCATTTTCGTCCTCCCTGGACTTATTCTTGTCCAATTAGGGTTTTTAACCAATCTTGTGCATCCAATAACTTTGTTTGTGTCGTTGAATTAATATTTAGGTCATTTTCGTCCTCCCTATGCATATTCTTATTCAATTAGGGTTTTTAACCAATCTTGTGCATCCAATAGGTGTGTTTGTGTCATTGGATGATCAATTAGGTCATTTTCGTCCTCCCTAGGCTTATTCTTGTCCAATTAGGGTTTTTAACAAATCTTGTGCATCCAATAAGTTCATTTGTGTCATTGGATGATCAATTAGGTCATTTTCGTCCTCCCTAGGCATATTCTTGTCCAACTAGGGTTTTTAACCAATCTTGTGCATCCAATAGGTGTGTTTGTGTCATTGGATGATCAATTAGGTCATTTTCGTCCTCCCTAGGCCTATTCTTGACCTATTAGGGTTTTTAACCAATCTTGTGCATCCAATAGGTGTGTTTGTGTCATTGGATGATCAATTAGGTCATTTTCGTCCTCCCTAGGCTTATTCTTGTCCAATTAGGGTTTTTAACTAATCTTGTGCATCCAATAGGTTCATTTGTGTCAATTGATGATCAATTAGGTCATTTTCGTCCTCCGTAGGCATATTCTTGTCCAACTAGGGTTTTTAACCAATCTTGTGCATCCAAAAGGTGAGTTTGTGTCATTGGATGATCAATTAGGTCATTTTCGTCCTCCCTAGGCATATTCTTGTCCAACTAGGGTTTTTAACCAATCTTGTGCATCCAATAGGTGTGTTTGTGTCATTGGATGATCAATTAGGTCATTTTCGTCCTCCCTAGGCTTATTCTTGTCCAATTAGGGTTTTTAACCAATCTTGTGCATCCAATAGGTGTGTTTGTGTCATTGGATGATCAATTAGGTCATTTTCGTCCTCCCTAGGCTTATTCTTGTCCAATTAGGGTTTTTAACCAATCTTGTGCATCCAATAGGTGTGTTTGTGTCATTGGATGATCAATTAGGTCATTTTCGTCCTCCCTAGGCTTATTCTTGTCCAATTAGGGTTTTTAACCAATCTTGTGCATCCAATAGGTGTGTTTGTTTCTTTGGATGATCAATTAGGTCATTTTCGCCCTCCGTAGGCCTATTCTTGTCCAATTAGGGTTTTTAATCAATCTTGTGCATCCGATAAGTTTGTTTGTGTCATTGAATTAATATTTAGGTCATTTTCGTCCTCCCTAGGCATATTCTTGTCCAATTAGGGTTTTTAACCAATCTTGTGCATCCAATAGGTGTGTTTGTGTCATTGGATGATCAATTAGGTCATTTACGTCGTCCCTAGGCTTATTCTTGTCCAATTAGGGTTTTTAACCAATCTTGTGCATCCAATAACTTTGTTTGTGTCATTGAATTAATATTTAGGTCATTTTCGTCCTCCCTAGGCATATTCTTGTCCAATTAGGGTTTTTAACCAATCTTGTGCATCCAATAGGTGTGTTTGTGTCATTGGATGATCAATTAGGTCATTTACGTCCTCCCTAGGCTTATTCTTGTCCAATTAGGGTTTTTAACCAACCTTGTGCATCCAATAGGTGTGTTTGTGTCATTGGATGATCAATTAGGTTATTTTCGTCCTCCCTAGGCATATTCTTGTCCAATTAGGGTTTTTAACCAATCTTGTGCATCCAATAGGTGTGTTTGTGTCATTGGATGATCAATAAGGTCATTTTCGTCCTCCCTAGGCTTATTCTTGTCCAATTAGGGTTTTTAACCAATCTTGTGCATCCAATAAGTTGAGTTGTGTCATTGGATTAACATTTAGGTCATTTTCATTCTCCCTAGGCTTATTCTTGTCGAATTAGGTTTTTAACCAATCTTGTACATCCAATAAGTTCATTTGTGTCATTGGATTCACATTTAGGTCATTTTCGTCCTCCCTAGGCATATTCTTGTCCAATTAGGGTTTTTAACCAATCTTGTGCGTCCAATAGGTGTGTTTATCTCATTGGATGATCAATTAGGTCACTTTGATCCTCCCTATGCTTATTCTTGTCCAATTAGGATTTTTAACCAATCTTGTGCATCCAATAAGTTCATTAGTGTCTTTGGATGATCAATTAGGTCATTTTCGTCCTCCCTAGGCATGTTCTTGTCCTACTAGGGTTTTTAACCAATCTTGTGCATCCAATAGGTGTGTTTGTGTCATTGGATGATCAATTAGGTCATTTTCGTCCTCCCTAGGCTTATTCTTGTCCAATTAGAGTTTTTAACCAATCTTGTGCATCGAATAAGTTGAGTTGTGACATTGGATTAACTTTTAGGTCATTTTCGTTCTCTCTAGGCTTATTCTTGTCCAATTAGGGTTTTTAACCAATCTTGTGCATCCAATAAGTTCATTTGTGTCATTGGATTAACATTTAGGTCATATCCGTCCTCCCTAGGCATATTCTTGTCCAATTAGGGTTTTTAACCAATCTTGTGCATCCAATATGTGTGTTTGTGTCACTGGATGATCAATTAGGTCATTTTCGTCCTCCCTAGGCTTATTCTTGTCCAATTAGGGTTTTTAACAAATCTTGTGCATCCAATAAGTTCATTTGAGTCATTGGATGATCAATTAGGTCATTTTCGTCCTCCCTAGGCATATTCTTGTCCAACTAGGGTTTTTAACCAATCTTGTGCATCCAATAGGTGTGTTTGTGTCATTGGATGATCAATTAGGTCATTTTCGTCCTCCCTAGACTTATTCTTGTCCAATTAGGGTTTTTAACCAATCTTGTGCATCCAATAGGTTTGTTTGTGTCATTGAATTAATATTTAGGTCATTTTCGTCCTCCCTAGGCGTATTCTTGTCCAATGAGGGTTTTTAACCGATCTTGTGCATCCAATAGGTGTGTTTGTGTCATTGGATGATCAATTAGGTTATTTTCGTCCTTCCTAGGCTTATTCTTGTCCAATGAGGGTTTTTAACCAATCTTGTGCATCCAATAAGTTCATTTGTGTCATTGGATTAACATTTAGGTCATTTTCGTCCTCCCTACGCATATTCTTGTCCAATTAGGGTTTTTAACCAATCTTGTGCATCCAATAGGTGTGTTTGTGTCATTGGATGATCAATTAGGTCATTTTCGTCCTCCCTAGGCTTATTCTTATCCAATTAGGGTTTTTAACCAATCTTGTGCATCCAATAACTTTGTTTGTGTCATTGAATTAATATTTAGGTCATTTTCGTTCTCCCTAGCCATATTCTTGTCCAATTAGGGTTTTTAACCAATCTTGTGCATCCAATAGGTGTGTTTGTGTCATTGGATGATCAATTAGGTCATTTTCGTCCTCCCTAGGCTTATTCTTGTCCAATTAGGGTTTTTAACCAATCTTGTGCATCCAATAAGTTCATTTGTGTCATTGGATGAACAATTAGGTCATTTTCGTCCTCCCTAGGCATATTCTTGTCCAACTAGGGTTTTAAACCAATATTGTGCATCCAATAGGTGTGTTTGTGTTATTGGATGATCAATTAGGTCATTTTCGTCCTCCCTAGGCTTATTCTTGTCCAATTAGGGTTTTTAACCAATCTTGTGCATCCAATAGGTGTGTTTGTGTCATTGGATAATCAATTAGGTCATTTTCGTCCTCCCTAGGCTTATTCTTGTCCAATTAGGGTTTTTAACCAATCTTGTGCATCCAATAACTTTGATTGTGTCATTGAATTAATATTTAGGTCATTTTCGTCCTCCGTAGGCTTATTCTTGTCCAATTAGGGTTTTTAACCAATCTTGTGCATCCAATAAGTTCATTTGTGTCATTGGATGATCAATTAGGTCATTTTCGTCCTCCCTAGGCATATTGCTGTCCAACTAGGTTTTTAAACCAATCTTGTGCATCCAATAGGTGTGTTTGTGTCATTGGATGATCAATTAGGTAATTTTCGTCCTCCCTAGGCTTATTCTTGCCCAATTAGGGTTTTTAACCAATCTTGTGCATCCAATAAGTTCATTTGTGTCATTGGATTAACATTTAGGTCATTTTCGTCCTCCCTAGGCATATTCTTGTGTAATTAGGGTTTTTAACCAATCTTGTGCTTCCAAGAGGTGTGTTTGTGTCATTGGATGATCAATTAGGTCATTTTCGTCCTCCCTAGGCTTATTCTTGCCCAATTAGGGTTTTTAACCAATCTTGTGCATCCAATAAGTTCATTTGTGTCATTGGATTAACATTTAGGTCATTTTCGTCCTCCCTAGGCTTATTCTTGTCCAATTAGGGTTTTTAACCAATCTTGTGCATCCAATAACTTTGATTGTGTCATTGAATTAATATTTAGGTCATTTTCGTCCTCCCTAGGCATATTCTTGTCAAATTAGGGTTTTTAACCAATCTTGTGCATCCAATAGGTGTGTTTGTGTCATTGGATGATCAATTAGGTCATTTTCGTCCTCCCTATGCTTATTCTTGTCCAATTAGGGTTTTTAACCAATCTTGTGCATCCAATAAGTTCATTTATGTCATTGAATGATATTTTAGGTCATTTTCGTCCTCCCTAGGCTTATTCTTGTCCAATTAGGGTTTTTAACCAATCTTGTGCATCCAATAAGTTGAGTTGTGTCATTGGATTAACATTTAGGTCATTTTCGTCCTCCCTAGGCTTATTCTTGTCCAATTAGGGTTTTTAACCAATCTTGTGCATCCAATAAGTTCATTTGTGTCATTGGATTAACATTTAGGTCATTTTCGTCCTCCCTAGGCATATTCTTGTCCAATTAGGGTTTTTAACCAATCTTGTGCATCCAATAGGTTTATTTGTGTCATTGGATGATCAATTAGGTTATTTTCGTCCTCCCTAGGCTTATTCTTGTTCAATTAGGGTTTTTAACCAATCTTGTGCATCCAATAGGTGTGTTTGTGTCATTGGATGATCAATTAGGTCATTTTCGTCCTCCCTAGGCATATTCTTGTCCAATTAGGGTTTTTAACCAATCTTGTGCATCCAATAGGTGTATTTGTGTCATTGGATGATCAATTAGGTTATTTTCGTCCTCCCTAGGCTTATTCTTGTCCAATTAGAGTTTTTAACCAATCTTGTGCATCCAATAAGTTCATTTGTGTCATTGGATTAACATTTAGGTCATTTTCGTCCTCCCTAGGCATATTCTTGTCCAATTAGGGTTTTTAACCAATCTTGTGCATCCAATAGGTGTATTTGTGGTAGTGGACGATCAATTAGGTTATTTTCGTCCTCCCTAGGCATATTCTTGTCCAATTAGGGTTTTTAACCAATCTTGTGCATCCAATAGGTGTATTTGTGTCATTGGATGATCAATTAGGTTATTTTCGTCCTCCCTAGGCTTATTCTTGTCCAATTAGAGTTTCTATCCAATCTTGTGCATCCAATAAGTTCATATGTGTCATTGGATTAACATTTAGGTCATTTTCGTCCTCCCTAGGCATATTCTTGTCCAATTAGGGTTTTTAACCAATCTTGTGCATCCAATAGGTGTATTTGTGTCATTGGATGATCAATTAGGTTATTTTCGTCCTCCCTAGGCATATTCTTGTCCAATTAGGGTTTTTAACCAATCTTGTGCGTCCGATAGATGTGTTTGTGTCATTGGATGATCAATTAGGTCATTTTCGTCCTCCATAGGCTTATTCTTGTCCAATTAGGGTTTTTAACCAATCTTGTGCATCCAATAAGTTGAGTTGTGTCATCGGATTAACATTTAGGTCATTTTCGTCCTCCCTAGGCTTATTCTTGTCCAATTAGGGTTTTTAACCAATCTTGTGCATCCAATAAGTTCATTTGTGTCATTGGATTAACATTTAGGTCATTTTCGTCCTCCCTAGGCATATTCTTGTCCAATTAGGGTTTTTAACCAATCTTGTGCATCCAATAGGTGTGTTTGTGTCATTGGATGATCAATTACGTCATTTTCGTCCTCCCTATGCTTATTCTTGTCCAATTAGGGTTTTTAACCAATCTTGTGCATCCAATAAGTTCATTTGTGTCATTGAATTAATATTTAGGTTATTTTCGTCCTCCCTAGGCATATTCTTGTCCAATTAGGGTTTTTAACCAATCTTGTGCATCCAATAGGTGTGTTTGTGTCATTGGATGATCAATTAGGTCATTTTCGCCCTCCCTAGGCTTATTCTTGTCCAATTAGGGTTTGTAACCAATCTTGTGCATCCAATAAGTTCATTTGTGTCATTGGATTAACATTTAGGTCATTTTCGTCCTCCCTAGGCATATTCTTGTCCAATTAGGGTTTTTAACCAATCTTGTGCTTCCAATAGGTGTGTTTGTGTCATTGGATGATCAATTAGGTCATTTTCGTCCTCCCTAGGCTTATTCTTGTCCTATTACGGTTTTTAACCAATCTTGTGCATCCAATAGGTGTGTTTGTGTCATTGGATGATCAATTAGGTTATTTTCGTCCTCCCTAGGCTTATTCTTGTCCAATTAGAGTTTTTAACCAATCTTGTGCATCCACTAGGTGTGTTTGTGTCATTGGATGATCAATTAGGTCATTTTCCTCCTCCCTAGGCTTATTCTTGTCCAATTAGGGTTTTTAACCAATCTTGTGCATCCAATAACTTTGTTTGTGTCATTGAATTAATATTTAGGTCATTTTCGTCCTCCCTAGGCATATTCTTGTCCAATTAGGGTTTTTAACCAATCTTGTGCATCCAATAGGTGTGTTTGTGTCATTGGATGATCAATTAGGTCACTTTGATCCTCCCTTGGCATATTCTTGTCCAAATAGGGTTTTTAACCAATCTTGTGCATCCAGTAGGTGTGTTTGTTCATTTGATGATCAATTAGGTCATTTTCGTCCTCCATAGGCTTATTCTTGTCTAATTTGGGTTTTTAACCAATCTTGTGCATCCAATAAGTTTGTTTGTGTCATTGAATTAATATTTAGGTCATTTTGGTCCTCCCTAGGCATATTCTTGTCCAATTAGGGTTTTTAACCAATCTTGTGAATTCAATAGGTGTATTTGTCTCATTGGATGATCAATTAGGTCACTTTGATCCTCCCTAGGCTTATTCTTGTCCAATTAGGGTTTTTAACCAATCTTGTGCATCCAATAGGTGTGTTTGTGTCATTGGATGATCAATTTAGGTCATTTTCGTCCTCCCTAGGCATATTCTTGTCCAATTAGGGTTTTTAACCAATCTTGTGCATCCAATAGGTGTGTTTGTGTCATTGGATGATCAATTAGGTCATTTTCGTCCTCCCGGGGCTTATTCTTGTCCAATTAGGGTTTTTAACCAATCTTGTGCATCCAATAAGTTCATTTGTGACATTGGATGATCAATTAGGTCATTTTCTTCCTACCTAGGCATATTCTTGTCCAACTAGGGTTTTAAACCAATCTTGTGCTTCCAATAGGTGTGTTTGTGTCGTTGGATGATTAATTAGGTCATTTTCGTCCTCCCTAGGCTAATTCTTGTCCAATTAGGGTTTTTAACCAATCTTGTGCATCCAATAGGTGTGTTTGTGTCATTGGATGATCAATTAGGTCATTTTCGTCCTCCCTAGGCTTATTCTTGTCCAATTAGGGTTTTTAACCAATCTTGTGCATCCAATAACTTTGTTTGTGTGATTGAATTAATATTTAGGTCATTTTCATCCTCCCTAGGCATATTCTTGTCCAATTAGGGTTTTTAACCAATCTTGTGAATTCAATAGGTGTGTTTGTATCATTGGATGATCAATTAGGTCATTTTCGTCCTCCCTAGGCATATTCTTGTCCAATTAGGGTTTTTAACCAATCTTGTGAATTCAATAGGTGTGTTTGTGTCATCGGATGATCAATTAGGTCATTTTCGTCCTCCCTAGGCATATTCTTGTCCAATTAGGGTTTTTAACCAATCTTGTGCATCCAATAAGTTTGTTTGTGTCATTGAATTAATATTTAGGTCATTTTGGTCCTCCCTAGGCATATTCTTGTCCAATTAGGGTTTTTAACCAATCTTGTGCATTCAATAGGTGTGTTTGTGTCATTGGATGATCAATTAGGTCATTTTCGTCCTCACTAGGCTTATTCTTGTCCAATTAGGGTTTTTAACCAATCTTGTGCATCCAATAGGTGTGTTTGTGTCATTGGATGATCAATTAGGTCATTTTCGTCCTCCCTAGGCTTATTCTTGTCCAATTAGGGTTTTTAACCAATCTTGTGCATCCAATAGGTGTGTTTGTGTCATTGGATGATCAATTAGGTCATTTTCGTCCTCCATAGGCTTATTCTTGTCCAATTAGGGTTTTTAACCAATCTTGTGCATCCAATAAGTTTGTTTGTGTCATTGAATTAATATTTAGGTCATTTTCGTCCTCCCTATGCATATTCTTGTCAAATAAGGGTTTTTTACCAATCTTGTGCAATCAATAGGTGTGTTTGTGTCATTGGATGATCAATTAGGTCATTTTCGTCCTCCCTAGGCATATTCTTGTCCAATTACGGTCTTTAACCAATCTTGTGCATCCAATAGGTGTGTTTGTGTCATTGGATGATCAATTAGGTCATTTTCGTCCTCCCTAGGCTTATTCTTGTCCAATTAGGGTTTTTAACCAATCTTGTGCATCCAATAGGTGTGTTTGTGTCATTGGATGATCAATTAGGTCATTTTCGTCCTCCCTAGGCTTATTCTTGTCCAATTAGGGTTTTTAACCAATCTTGTGCCTCAAATAAGTTTGTTTGTGTCATTGAATTATTATTTAGGTCATTTTCGTCCTCCCTAGGCATATTCTTGTCCAATTAGGGTTTTTAACCAATCTTGTGCATCCAATAGGTGTGTTTGTGTCATTGGATGATCAATTAGGTCATTTTCGTCCTCCCTAGGCTTATTCTTGTCCAATTAGGGTTTTTAACAAATCTTGTGCATCCAATAAGTTCATTTGTGTCATTGGATGATCAATTAGGTCATTTTCGTCCTCCCTAGGCATATTCTTGTCCAATTAGGGTTTTTAACCAATCTTGTGCATCCATTAGGTTTGTTTGTGTCATTGGATGATCAATTAGGTCATTTTTGTCCTCCCTAGGTATATTCTTGTCCAATTAGGGTTTTTACCCAATCTTGTGCATCCAATAGGTGTGTTTGTGTCATTGGATGATCAATTAGGTCATTTTCGTCCTCCCTAGGCTTATTCTTGTCCAATTAGGGTTTTTAACCAATCTTGTGCATCCAATAAGTTCGTTTGTGTCATTGGATGATGAATTAGGTCATTTTCGTCCTCCCTAGGCATATTCTTGTCCAACTAGGGTTTTTAACCAATCTTGTGCATCCAATAGGTGTGTTTGTGTCATTGGATGATCAATTAGGTCATTTTCGTCCTCCCTAGGCTTATTCTTGTCCAATTAGGGTTTTTAACCAATCTTGTGCATCCAATAGGTGTGTTTGTGTCATTGGATGATCAATTAGGTCATTTTTGTCCTTCCTAGGCTTATTCTTGTCCAACTAGGGTTTTTAACCAATCTTGTGCATCCAATAGGTGTGTTTGTGTCATTGGATGATCAATTAGGTCATTTTCGTCCTCCCTAGGCTTATTCTTGTCCAATTAGGGTTTTTAACCAATCTTGTGCATCCAATAGGTGTGTGTGTGTCATTGGATGATCAATTAGGTCATTTTCGTCCTCCCTAGGCTTATTCTTGTCCAATTAGGGTTTTTAACCAATCTTGTGCATCCAATAAGTTCATTTGTGTCATTGGATTAACATTTAGGTCATATCCGTCCTCCCTAGGCATATTCTTGTCCAATTAGGATTTTTAACCAATCTTGTGCATCCAATAGGTGTGTTTGTGTCATTGGATGATCAATTAGGTCATTTTCGTCCTCACTAGGCTTATTCTTGTCCAATTAGGGTTTTTAACCAATCTTGTGCATCCAATAGGTGTGTTTGTGTCATTGGATGATCAATTAGGTCATTTTCGTCCTCCCTAGGCTTATTCTTGTCCAATTAGGGTTTTTAACCAATCTTGTGCATCCAATAGGTGTGTTTGTGTCATTGGATGATCAATTAGGTCATTGTCTTCCTCCCTAGGCTTATTCTTGTCCAATTAGGGTTTTTAACCAATCTTGTGCATCAAATAAGTTTGTTTGTGTCATTGAATTAATATTTAGGTCATTTTCGTCCTCCCTAGGCATCATCTTGTCCAATTAGGGTTTTTAACCAATCTTTTGCATCCAATAGGTGTGTTTGTGTCATTGGATGATCAATTAGGTCATTTTCGTCCTCCCTATGCTTATTCTTGTCCAATTAGGGTTTTTAACCAATCTTGTGCATCCAATATCTTTGTTTGTGTCATTGAATTAATATTTAGGTCATTTTCGTCCTCCCTAGGCATATTCTTGTCCAATTAGGGTTTTTAACCAATCTTGTGCATCCAATAGGTGTGTTTGTGTTATTGGATGATCAATTAGGTCATTTTCGTCCTCCCTAGGCATATTCTTATCCAATTAGGGTTTTTAACCAATCTTGTGCATCCAATAGGTGTGTTTGTGTCATTGGATGAATAATTAGGTCATTTTCGTCCTTTCTATGCTTATTCTTGTCAAATTAGGGTTTTTAACCAATCTTGTGCATCCAATAAGTTCATTTGTGTCATTGGATGATCAATTAGGTCATTTTCGTCCTCCCTAGGCATATTCTTGTCCAACTAGGGTTTTTAACCAATCTTGTGCTTCCAATAGGTGTGTTTGTGTCATTGGATGATCAATTAGGTCATTTTCGTCCTCCCTAGGCTTATTCTTGTCCAATTAGGGTTTTTAACAAATCTTGTGCATCCAATAAGTTCATTTGTGTCATTGGATGATCAATTAGGTCATTTTCGTCCTCCCTAGGTTTATTCTTGTCCAATTAGGGTTTTTAACCAATCTTGTGCATCCAATAGGTGTGTTTGTGTCATTGGATGATCAATTAGGTCATTTTCGTCCTTTCTATGCTTATTCTTGTCCAATTAGGGTTTTTAACCAATCTTGAGCATCCAATAAGTTCATTTGTGTCATTGGATGATCAATTAGGTCATTTTCGTCCTCCCAAAGCATATTCTTGTCCAACTAGGGTTTTTAACCAATCTTGTGCTTCCAATAGGTGTGTTTGTGTCATTGGATGATTAATTAGGTCATTTTCGTCCTCACTAGGCTTATTCTTGTCCAATTAGGGTTTTTAACCAATCTTGTGCATCCAATAGGTGTGTTTGTGTCATTGGATGATCAATTAGGTCATTTTCGTCCTCCCTAGGCTTATTCTTGTCCAATTAGGGTTTTTAACAAATCTTGTGCATCCAATAAGTTCATTTGTGTCAGTGGATGATCAATTAGGTCATTTTTTTCCTCCCTAGGCATATTCTTGTCCAACTAGGGTTTTTAACCAATCTTGTGCATCCAATAGGTGTGTTTGTGTCATTGGATGATCAATTAGGTCATTTTCGTCCTCCCTAGGCATATTCTTGTCCAACTAGGCTTTTTAACCAATCTTGTGCTTCCAATAGGTGTGTTTGTGTCATTGGATGATTAATTAGGTCATTTTCGTCCTCACTAGGCTTATTCTTGTCCAATTAGGGTTTTTAACCAATCTTGTGCATCCAATAGGTGTGTTTGTGTCATTGGATGATCAATTAGGTCATTTTCGTCCTCCCTAGGCTTATTCTTGTCCAATTAGGGTTTTTAACAAATCTTGTGCATCCAATAAGTTCATTTGTGTCATTGGATGATCAATTAGGTCATTTTCGTCCTCCCTAGGCATATTCTTGTCCAACTAGGGTTTCTAACCAATCTTGTGCATCCAATAAGTTCATTTAGTTCATTGGATGATCAATTAGGTCATTTTCGTCCTCCCTAGGCATATTCTTGTCCAACTAGGGTTTTTAACCAATCTTGTGCATCCAATAGGTGTGTTTGTGTTATTGGATGATCAATTAGGTCATTTTCGTCCTCCCTAGGCTTATTCTTGTCCAATTAGGGTTTTTAACCAATCTTGTGCATCCAATAGGTGTGTTTGTGTCATTGGATGATCAATTAGGTCATTTTCGTCCTCCCTAGGCTTATTCTTGTCCAATTAGGGTTTTTAACCAATCTTGTGCATCCGATAAGTTTTTTTGTGTCATTGAATTAATATTTAGGTCATTTTCGTCCTCCCTTGGCATATTCTTGTCCAATTAGGGTTTTTAACCAATCTTGTGCATCCAATAGGTGTGTTTGTGTCATTGGATGATCAATTAGGTCATTTTCGTCCTCCCTAGGCTTATTCTTGTCCAATTAGGGTTTTTAACCAATCTTGTGCATCCAATAGATGTGTTTGTTTCATTGGAAGATCAATTAGGTCATTTTCGTCCTCCCAAGGCTTATTCTTGTCCAATTAGGGTTTTTAACCAATCTTGTGCATCCAATAGGTGTGTTTGTGTCATTGGATGATCAATTAGGTCATTTTCGTCCTCCCTAGGCATATTCTTGTCCAGTTAGGGTTTTTAACGAATCTTGTGCATCCAATAGGTGTGTTTGTTTCATTGGATGATCAATTAGGTCATTTTCGTCCTCCCTTGGCATATTCTTGTCCAATTAGGGTTTTTAACCAATCTTGTGCATCCAATAGGTGTGTTTGTGTCATTGGATGATCAATTAGGTCATTTTCGTCCTCCCTTGGCATATTCTTGTCCAATTAGGGTTTTTAACGAATCTTGTGCATCCAATAGGTGTGTTTGTGTCATTGGACGATCAATTAGGTCATTTTCGTCCTCCCTAGGCTTATTTTTGTCCAATTAGGGTTTTTAACCAATCTTGTGCATCCAATAGGTGTGTTTGTGTCATTGGACGATCAATTAGGTCATTTTCGTCCTCCCTAGGCTTATTCTTGTCCAATTAGGGTTTTTAACCAATCTTGTGCATCCAATAGGTGTGTTTGTGTCATTGGATGATCAATTAGGTCATTTTCGTCCTCCCTAGGCTTATTCTTGTCCAATTAGGGTTTTTAACCAATCTTGTGGATCAAATAGGTGTGTTTGTGTCATTGGATGATCAATTAGGTCATTTTCTTCCTCCCTAGGCTTATTCTTGTCCAATTAGGGTTTTTAACCAATCTTGTGCATCCAATAGGTGTGTTTGTGTCATTGGATGATCAATTAGGTCATTTTCGTCCTCCCTAGGCTTATTCTTGTCCAATTAGGGTTTTTAACCAATCTTGTGCATCCAATAACTTTGATTGTGTCATTGAATTAATATTTAGGTCATTTTCGTCCTCCCTAGGCATATTCTTGTCCAATTAGGGTTTTTAACCAATCTTGTGCTGCCAATAGTTGTGTTTGTGTCATTGGATGATCAATTAGGTCATTTTCGTCTTTCCTAGGCATATTCTTGTCCAATTAGGGTTTTTAACCAATCTTGTGCATCCAATAAGTTCATTTGTATCATTGGATTATCATTTAGGTCATTTTCGTCCTCCCTAGGCATATTCTTGTCCAATTAGGGTTTTTAACCAATCTTGTGCTTCCAATAGGTGAGTTTGTGTCATTGGATGATCAATTAGGTCATTTTCGTCCTCACTAGGCTTATTCTTGTCCAATTAGGGTTTTTAACCAATCTTGTGCATCCAATAGGTGTGTTTGTGTCATTGGATGATCAATTAGGTCATTTTCGTCCTCCCTAGGCTTATTCTTGTCCAATTAGGGTTTTTAACCAATCTTGTGCATCCAATAACTTTGTTTGGTTCATTGAATTAATATTTAGGTCATTTTCCTCCTCCCTAGGCATATTCTTGTGCAATTTGGGTTTTTAACCAATCTTGTGCATCCAATAGGTGTGTTTGTGTCATTGGATGATCAATTAGGTCATTTTCGTCCTCCCTAGGCTTATTCTTGTCCAATTAGGGTTTTTAACCAATCTTGTGCTTCCAATAAGTGTGTTTGTTTCATTGGATGATCAATTAGGTCATTTTCGTCCTCCCTAGGCTTATTCTTGTCCAATTAGGGTTTTTAACCAATCTTGTGCTTCCAATAAGTGTGTTTGTTTCATTGGATGATCAATAAGTTCATTTGTGTCATTGGATGATCAATTAGGTATTTTTCGTCCTCCCTAGGCATATTCTTGTCCAACTAGGGTTTTTAACCAATCTTGTGCATCCAATAGGTGTGTTTGTGTCATTGGATGATCAATTAGGTCATTTTCGTCCTCCCTAGGCTTATTCTTGTCCAATTAGGGTTTTTAACCAATCTTGTGCATCCAATAGGTGTGTTTGTGTCATTGGATGATCAATTAGGTCATTTTCGTCCTCCCTAGGCTTATTCTTGTCCAATTAGGGTTTTTAACCAATCTTGTGCCTCAAATAAGTTTGTTTGTGTCATTGAATTAATATTTAGGTCATTTTCGTCCTCCCTAGGCATATTCTTGTCCAATTAAGGTTTTTAACCAATCTTGTGCATCCAATAGGTGTGTTTGTGTCATTGGATGATCAATTAGGTCATTTTCGTCCTCCCTAGGCTTATTCTTGTCCAATTAGGATTTTTAACCAATCTTGTGCATCCAATAACTTTGATTGTGTCATTGAATTAATATTTAGGTCATTTTCGTCCTCCCTAGGCATATTCTTGTCCAATTAGAGTTTTTAACCAATCTTGTGCATCCAATAGGTGTGTTTGTGTCATTGGATGATCAATTAGGTCATTTTCGTCCTCCCTAGGCTTATTCTTGTCCAATTACGATTTTTAGCCAATCTTGTGCATCCAATAACTTTGTTTGTGTCATTGAATTAATATTTAGGTCATTTTCGTCCTCCCTAGGCATATTCTTGTCCAATTAGGGTTTTTAACCAATCTTGTGCATCCAATAGGTGTGTTTGTGTCATTGGATTAACATTTAGGTTATTTTCGTCCTTCCTATGCATATTCTTGACCAATTAGGGTTTTTAACCAATCTTGTGCTTCCAATAGGTGTGTTTGTGTCATTGGATGATCAATTAGGTCATTTTCGTCCTCACTAGGCTTATTCTTGTCCAATTAGGGTTTTTAACCAATCTTGTGCATCCAATAGGTGTGTTTGTGTCATTGGATGATCAATTAGGTCATTTTCGTCCTCCCTAGGCTTATTCTTGTCCAATTAGGGTTTTTAACCAATCCTGTGCATCCAACAGGTGTGTTTGTGTCATTGGATGATCAATTAGGTCATTTTCGTCCCCCCTAGACTTATTCTTGTCCAATTAGGGTTTTTAACCAATCTTGTGCATCCAATAACTTTGTTTGTGTCATTGAATTAATATTTATGTCATTTTCGTCCTTCCTAGGCATATTCTTGTCCAATTAGGGTTTTTGACCAATCTTGTGCATCCAATAGGTGTGTTTGTGTCATTGGATGATCAATTAGGTCATTTTCGTCCTCCCTAGGCTTATTCTTGTCCAATTAGGGTTTTTAACAAATCTTGTGCATCCAATAAGTTCATTTATGTCATTGGATGATCAATTAGGTCATTGTCGTCCTCCCTAGGATTATTCTTGTCCAATTAGGGTTTTTAACCAATCTTGTGCATCCAATAGGTGTGTTTGTGTCATTGGATGATCAATTAGGTCATTTTCGTCCTCCCTAGGCATATTCTCGTCCAATTAGGGTTTTTAACCAATCTTGTGCATCCAATAGGTGTGTTTGTGTCATTGGATGATCAATTACGTCATTTTCGTCCTCCCTAGGCTTATTCTTGTCCAATTAGGGTTTTTAACCAATCTTGTGCATCCAATAACTTTGTTTGTGTCATTGAATTAATATTTAGGTCATTTTCTTCCTCCCTAGGCATATTCTTGTCCAATTAGGGTTTTTAACCAATCTTGTGCATCCAATAGGTGTGTTTGTGTTATTGGATGATCAATTAGGTCATTTTCGTCCTCCCTAGGCTTATTCTTGTCCAATTAGGTTTTTTTAACCAATCTTGTGCATCCAATAACTTTGTTTGTGTCATTGAATTAATTTTTAGGTCATTTTCGTCCTCCCTAGGCATATTCTTGTCCAATTAATGTTTTTAACCAATCTTGTGCATCCAATAGGTGTGTTTGTGTCATTGGATGATCAATTAGGTCATTTTAGTCCTTTCTATGCTTATTCTTGTCCAATTAGGGT